>VXCM01004137.1:0-55771 GCA_014773175.1 Lucifuga dentata
TTTTTTTAATTTTTTTTTTTTTTAACTGAGGTTTACAGTGGTGAGCAGCAAAATATTTCTGTGTTTGCTATAACTGACCCATTTTCTCTGCCTCTGTCTTCAGGCTGATCAGTGTACAGGCCTTCAGGGCTTCCTGGTTTTCCACAGCTTTGGAGGCGGCACTGGCTCTGGTTTCACCTCCCTGCTGATGGAGCGTCTGTCCGTAGACTACGGCAAGAAGTCCAAGCTGGAGTTCTCCATCTACCCAGCTCCCCAGGTGTCCACTGCAGTGGTGGAGCCCTACAACTCCATCCTCACCACCCACACCACCCTAGAGCACTCCGACTGTGCCTTCATGGTAGATAATGAGGCCATCTATGATATCTGCCGTAGGAATCTTGACATTGAGCGTCCCACTTACACCAACCTCAACAGGTTAATTGGTCAGATTGTGTCCTCTATCACTGCTTCCCTTCGCTTTGATGGCGCCCTTAATGTTGATCTGACTGAGTTTCAGACCAACTTGGTGCCCTATCCTCGTATTCATTTCCCTCTGGCCACTTACGCCCCTGTCATCTCTGCTGAGAAAGCTTATCACGAGCAGCTCTCAGTAGCTGAGATCACCAATGCTTGCTTTGAGCCAGCCAATCAGATGGTGAAATGTGACCCACGTCATGGCAAATACATGGCTTGCTGCCTTTTGTACCGTGGTGATGTGGTGCCCAAAGATGTTAATGCTGCCATTGCTACTATTAAAACCAAGCGTTCCATCCAGTTTGTGGACTGGTGCCCCACTGGTTTCAAGGTTGGCATCAACTACCAGCCACCCACCGTGGTTCCTGGTGGAGATCTGGCCAAGGTCCAGAGGGCCGTGTGTATGCTGAGCAACACCACTGCTATCGCAGAGGCCTGGGCACGGCTCGACCACAAGTTTGATCTAATGTATGCTAAACGTGCTTTCGTGCACTGGTACGTTGGTGAGGGTATGGAGGAGGGAGAGTTCTCTGAGGCCAGAGAGGACATGGCAGCCCTGGAGAAGGATTATGAGGAGGTTGGAGTCGACTCCCTTGAGGGTGAGGGTGAGGAGGATGGAGAAGAGTAGTAAAGTTGGTTTACATAAATATGAATAAACTTGAGAAGAAACTGTTATGCGAGTTTTGTCATTATTAATACTCTTGTTAACAGTGAAGAACTGATAAACATGAGGTTTGTGATCAGCCTTTGAACCTTAAAATTCTATCTTTGAGCTTTCACATTATTATTGTAAATATTAACTGTGGAATAATTAATTGCACACTAAGTCTGCAGTTGAATCTTTCATTTCAATATTTACAGAATATTTTGCTCTTAGTATTTACACCCAATCTTAAAATAAGCATTAGAGTTTGTAGTTGCTATGATGTTTGGCAGGTTCACCAGATAACCTTTTTTTTTCCTTGGGGATCTTCATGCAGGAAAACATTTAGAAGATGTCATGCTTTTATGGTAATCAAATCTGATGATGACTTCTGAAGCTGTATGTTGTGTCCTTTCACAATACTATTACTACTGCTGGTTTGGGGATTGTGGGGAACTAGTGAAGCAAAGATACTGAACAAAATGTGTGTCAAGACTGCAGCAGCATACCTTATTTTTTTCATTTAGCTGAAGTCAGGTGCAAAAATTCCTTTGGAGTTCTGCTGAAGGAGGAGCAGATAATCAGAATGCTGTTATATTTATTAGTTACTCAGACTTAAAATGAGGTTATCTGGTTTCAGTTGCTCATTCCCCAGGTGAACAGAAGGGGTGTCACTGCATGGTAAACCAATAGCTCAGTCTATGCTAGAAGGCTTTGTGGACTGTCTTTAGTGCTCTCCCTCTGATTTGCAGGTATATAAATAGGTAAATTCAGCATGTAGTTCATTTCATTCAAGTTTCATCTGCTGACAATTTTTTAAACTAAAGCAGATATTTGTAATGACATACATAGCAGCTCCAGTTCAGCTAGAGGAGAGAAGTAAACGTCAGATACTACAAGCAGCAAAAAATAATTATGTACAGTAAACTGTAGTTAGGACTGGGCTAGGACTTCTAATTTGTCTGGTCAAAAATGTAAAATCTTACTGAAGATGAGATGCCTAATTTCAAAATGTAAACAGTCAACAGAATTGTAGATTGTACCGTATTTTGACTCTGAAGTTTTTCCCTGTTTCATGGAAGTCTGAGTAACAGGTTTTTCTATGCTGGGTTAAAATTAGTGTTGACGTCTTTACATCACAATGACAGATTTTAATTCACCTTTTCCACAACATGCACTTCCCTAATCAAACACTATGGTTCCTGTTGTCAGTTATTCATTGAGTGAGCAGTTGAATGCACCACTAGGAAGCATTTTCAGACCATTCCACATTTTTTTATTGCACTTAAATGCTAAAATTACATAACTTCAAAAAAAAAAAAAAAAAAAAAAAAAANAACAAGTTGATTTTAATAGCGTACCAGAATGAACTGAAACCAATGGCGGTCTGGAAGGTTGGAAAATTTTTTTTTTTACATTCACCGTTCCAGTAGTATATTGGGAAATATGCCAATACTTGTACGAAAATTTAATATATTAGGCTAAACATGCAAAATGGATGATATGGTCCTTTAACACATTACCTATGGACATTTAATTAGAGATTAGACTCCACAACCACTTTTGTACATTTCACTTGACTTTCATGGTACACTACACTGGACCATCTGACTTTTAGATTCACTACATCTTTATGGACATAATTGCTGTATTCTATATTCTATAGTTTCCTTACACAATAATTTTTTTTTTTTTTTTTTTTTTAAAGGGAGTGAGGAAAGCTTAGGCTAGATCAGGAATCAATGTATGGCCCATAAAGCTCCCTGACACATGGGCTATACAAGTAAACTTGACTTTAATTATAGGGATGATTGCACACAGCAATCAACCCTATGTTCTCTTCACTCTTTATTATAGTTTTTATTATTCCCATTTTTTGGCGTTAAACTACTTCCACATACTTCAACCTAGAAACTTCAAACCAACTTCCACTCATTCATGCTCTTTCAGACATGGGTGGACTTCAAACCAAATTTTCGTAACTTTCAAAATTTCCGGAATATTCCACATTTCTTCCCGAAATTTTCCCATTGAAAATGAATGGGAAAATTCTTCAAAATTTCCAATCTTTCAACTCTTCCCACTCCTTCATACTTTCACTTAGAACTCTCATTCCACTTTTCAAGTATTCATCCAACCTTCAACTATTCCCAACGGATTCAGATTTTTTCTAACTTTCATACTTTCGGAGAAAATTAAAGGGCAATTTCAGTGGTTTTCAAATTCTTCAATATTTCCTATTTTTTGAAACCTATCTAGTCCTACACGCTTTGAGATAGAATCTTCAAACCAACTTCAACATGTTCAACCTGACTAGCTCTCTAGGGGGTGTCAACAGAATTTTCCCATGATTCATAGTTTTTGAATTATTAAACTTTATTTAAACCAATTTTTCCACTTTTTTCAAAATTTCAACTCGTCCCACTCCTTCATACTTTCACTTAGAACTCTCCTTCCATTTTTCAAATATTCATCCAACCTTCAACTATTTCCAACAGATTCAGATTTTTGTCTACCTTTCATACTTTCAGAGAAATTTAAAGGGCAATTTCAGCTGTTTTCAAAGTTTTCAAATTTTCCAATATTTGAAACCTGCTTACTTCCACATGTTTCAAGGTAGGAACTTCAAACCAACTTCATAGTGTTCACCTTGATGTATGCTTTCAGGGGTTTCAACAGCATATTCACATCTTTCATACTTTTCAAAATATTCAACCTTACTTCAGCACATTTTTTCAATTTTCATTTAAAATTTCCCCATTCAACTGAATGCGAAGCATTCAAAATGGCTTCACATCTCTTTCAGCTCACATAGTACTTCTTATACTGTTGTACTACAATTTAAACTTATTCAGGTGCCTCTTCTTCCACATCTTTTCAAGCAAGTTTCAATCAGTTTCCAGCAATCGCTTCAAGCAGTGGGTTCAGCACGCAATCACCCCGCAGTTTCTTCAGAAACTGCACCTTCTAGTTAAATATAATTTCCATACCCAAAACTCCATCCTCAAAGCACTGAGAATTTCATCAGGGTCTCTTCAAAAAGTGTAAAGTAAAATTCTGAAATGTACGATTTAAACCAATAAAAACAAATGAACCATGTCTCAAAATTCCATTAAGACACATATATCACTAATCAAAAGAGAAAGGTGTGTAATCACTTTTATTTCTCAAATCCAATGCCATGACATATAACAAAAACATGAGGTAAAACTAAAAAAAAGAGGCAAAAATATAATTACAATTGTTGTCAAATGAAACAAGCTGTTCCAGATGTTCATGCTGAATATATGTCAGAGCGAGAAGAGGTATTCCAATTTCAGCACTAATCAGCAGAGATGTTTCAATAAAAAAAAAAAAAAAAAAAAAAAGCTCGCCAAAGGGAGAATCTGAAATTAATTTTGATGAGTTGAACTGCAATAAATACTGAGATTAAAAGAAAAAAAAAGGAATGAAACATCAATGACATCACTACACCAGAAACCTAAATTTTAAGGATTTAAAAAGTTGTCCTGTTAAAGTAACATCGAGTGTCCTCGCTAGACAGAGTGTGTTCATGGCAAAAAAGGATGGAAGAACTTGGCTCAGTCTTATCTGTCTGGTCTCATCATGCCAGGCCTGACGGGCATCATCATGGGTCGAGGATGACGCATCATGTGTGGTGGTCCTGGCATCATCTGCATGGGTCCTCCCATCGGCGGCCTCATGCCTCCTGATGTTACGGTAAAGAGACACACAGCTGAATGGCCAGGTGTTTTGCTTTATGGCGTCATCATCATCCTCATCACATACGTAACAAACCTAAATGGAGTTTGTAATTAAACTGTTACACCCAATGCTTTAAAAGTCATCCTCAAAATCCGGACTCAGGATCTCAGGATCCCAATCTGACCTTGGCTTGACTGACTTTAATAAACTGACCTTTGTCTTATTGAACATTTTCTTTGTGGACCTTTAAGATCTGCTTTAAAACTTCATAACTCATTTTAGTTCATACTAGTTTATCAGTTACAGCAGTTTTTACTCATACACTCATGTGGGCCACTGTGGCATAGAAATATCTTAACTCCTGTCATAATTAGTGTCTTCTTTCTGTTTAAAGTCAAACTGGTACGGTCGAAAGCACATTTAGATGCCAAAAAAACCTGATTAGGCATTTATTTCAGCAGAAGTAACCTCAGTCAACAGGAAAGCATCTGCATCATTCTTCCTAATACTAATTGTTTCTTCAGTAAATGGGACACTTTGTGCAGAAAGGAATATATTCTGTTAGCAGCTTAATCACAGAAAACAAGGCGACACAATTATAGGGCATCACATGGTGCATGTGATCAAGACTAACTGGCCAAAAGCCCAGATGCTTTGTGCAGCTAAACAGCTGAAATCTTATTGTTTCTTACCGGGTCCACCAGGCATCATTCCATGAGGAGGAGGCCCCATCATGGGCATCATAGGAGGACCTCCCATAGGAGGCGTTGGTAGCATGCCGGGGCGAGGGGGACCACCTGTGTCACATAAAGCAAATGCTAGACATTTAAAAACTTGTTACGCAAAGCTGACACAATAAGCTGAAGAAATAAAGAAGAGCCGAGTGTTGATGATCTTTCCTCTGTGAATTGGACTATAAAGAGCCAGGCTGTGTGTTCTGATTGCTGGTTCTGATTGCTAATTGTCTATAGGCTTACCTGGGGGAGGACCACCAGGAAATGGTGTGGGAGGAATCTTTCCTTGTTGGAACGCAGCCGCTGTTGGAGGAGGAGGCAAAACATCAAAGCACTAAAAATAGCATCAAGTTTGAAAAAAACATTTTTCTTACGTGCAGTACACAATCTTATTTTGTTAAGTGTCTGGTGAGGATGTGGCTAACCAGGTTACATGTACTGTAAGTAAGTCTTATTTTAGTGTCTAACTCTTCCTATGCCTTCTTCATCAAATCTTACTGCCCTGGCATTACAAAAAGCTTGTTAAACACTGCAAAACAAAAAAAAAAAAACAAAAAAAACAAGCAATGATTAAGTTCTCTGTAAATAAATTAAATGTTTCCCACAGTATCAACAAAACTTATTCATGGATTTTAGGTGGTCCTCGCTGTAGTTTTCGCTGTAGCGGAATCATTGCTAAACAAGAAGAACCATGATAGTCTCAGTTCCGTATAAAAATATTAATACAATTATGTTCTTACTTGTTTTATCGATCAGGCTCTGAGCCTGCTCCTCCATCCATTTCTGGTAGTAATCTTTCACATTTTCTTTGTGTTTTCGTCCGCTGCAGTGTGTCTTTCTCACAGATGGCTGCAACAGAAATAGAGTAAACAAAGAGATATTTAAAGGCGGAATACATCAAAGATAAGTTCTCCATATGCTTTTCAAATATCTGATTTTGCAAAAGCATGACAATAAAACAAATCTTACCGAATCATGTGTAAGGTAGGTGTCACAGTAGTCACAGTAAAACCTGTGAAATGTTAAGTTTGGGAAAATAGTGACAGTCAGGGTACGCAAGTCATACAATACATCCAGAACTGTAGTCACAATCTGCCCTCAAGTTCTATTACTGTACTTGTAATACCGTCACTCATCTGAATAGAAAAATCCTTTGAGGTTTTATCATAATACTGAGAGAAAGCTGAAACACTAACTTCTTTGAGGTCTTTGGAGCAGCAACTTAGTTATGAGATACAATTTTCTAAACTTGGAACATCTTTATTGTTTTTGTAAAATAATTCATCATTAAATGTCTTGGTTTGCTTGGTCATCAATACCACTCATCTCTATTTTAAATGCTTTCATGCAGCACCAAAGGTCATACCCAACATGTCACATTATTAACTGAATTCAAAATATTGCAATATTTGAGTTTGTCAGTATCACTACCATGCTGCTAATTTCTAACTTTATATTTTACTTATTTTATGGCGATGCGTTGTTCTCTGCAGCAGTGTGGGAGTTGTGTCCCAGTTTACAACATGATGGTCTCAGGACATTAACCTTAAAGGTAAATTAACGTCATTGTAGTTTCCAATTATCTATACATCATCAATATAATACACTCTTATTAGCTCTTAAAATAATACTTAAGTTGGCTTTAATATGTAAACACCAAACATCTTGTTTCCAAATACATCACAGTACAGCTAAAATTACACTTGTCAGACATGGATTATATCAATTTTTAGAAAGGTTGTTTTACATTCTACCTCGCATGTGTGAAAGCTTTTCCCATTTTTTCCTCTGCGTAGATCACATAGACAAATAACAGGTCTACATCAAAAACTGCGGGATTTGCATTAATTGAACTAGATTAGCCATAGGTCTCAAAGACTAGTGAATATTTGTGAAGCCCTTCAAACTGCGATATTACAGGAAAAAAGACAATCGGAACCCAACTTAAATTTCAGCACTAACAATAAGTGAACGTTACGCACGGTCACATTAGGACATAACATTACGATTGCTAAATATTGAAACCAATGTCGTCTAATATGAAAGATACCCTTGAAGTATACGCTAAGTATGTTAAACTAAAGCTAATCAAAACAATTTAATATCATGGTGCTGTGGTCGGAAATGTAAGCTGATTTCATGTTCACATTGCGGTTCCTTCAGCAATTAGACAAAGCCCAAAGACGTCAACCGAAAACAAACGGCCTGTTTTCTTTACAATTTTCAGGTAATATCTAACATCCATTTGCTACTTGTAAATATACATCACACTGAAATCTGTTGATCTACGAGAGTTACAGAGTAAACTTTAAATGAATAAAATCTAAACTTACTTCGGCATGTTCACCAGTGTCCATAAAAAGCGCGGATCCGGTGCTCCCGATAAATGTTCCTACCAGAAAAGAGGCCTGGCTACAGTTAGTTCCGTCTGAAAATCAATAGAAAACAGTGAAAAACCAAAACAAGATACAAATAATAACTTATTCACTCTATGAGAATGTGCGTATTGTAGCTGTTGATATTTTGGAATGAAATAATTTGCACGACTAATCAAATTATTAAACATTTCTGCCCCAAAATGAATCTGAATCTTGGTAATATCACATCTTACTAACATCATCATCATCATCATTACTATTTGTGTCACATTTGATACATGATTTTCCGAGACTTCTACATTATCAACATGATCAGTTACTGACCAAAATGCCTAAGTTCCAGTTTAAATCCTGTTGAGTTAAATAAATGCCTGATGTATCAAATGTGATACAAAAAAAAAAAAAAAAAAAAAAAAAAAAAAAAAAAAAANTCAGTGTTTACAGGGTTATTATTATTATTATTATTGTAGTTGTTGTTGTTGTTGTTGTTGTTGTTGCTGCTGCTGCTGCTGTTGTTGTTGTTGATGTTGCTGTTGTTGTTATTCAACCACTGTTTCAATTGTAATGAATACTAGTATGAGTAGTAGTAGTAACTTTTATTTCAGACTCAGGTCCATAGTAAAGAAAAACATACAGCATAAAATACACATATAAAACAGGAGTATAAAAAACAACAGCACAAATATCTACAACAAGCAACAATGTTTCCACAGCTTGGAATGCATCCGTACAGAACTGAGCTTTGCATTAACCAAAAACAGAATTATTTCATTCACAGATTCACTTAAATGACAAATAAATCTATACATTGCATTTCTCAGCACAGCTTGAAAGGTATTTACTCATATAGTATTTTCTTCTGTTTGCAGTGGTGCTGGTCCAACTTTGCCTCATGCAAATGAGAATAAAAAGAGGAAAATACAAGGGAAAAACATATTTATTTAAATGAATAATAATTTAGCTATGAGATGATAATTTTGGATTCCACTGATAAACCAATGAAAAGATGCCTGCAAATAGCAACAGATGACGTCGACGTCCACACCCTGATTGGTCGAGGCGACGCGCGGCACAACCTCAGCGTCACAAATCGTCCCCATGGTCCTGACATGCGCAGTGAGGGTTGTTGTTGTTGAGCTGGTTGTTATGGCTGGACGAGACCTCGGACTAAACTGATACAGGACCCCCCACATCACCACCCGTCTCCGCTACGGGACACCCGCCACCCATGGAGGGCACTGACATGGACGTGGACGCTGAGCTCATGCAGAAGTTCAGCTGCATGGGCACCACGGACAAGGACGTCCTCATTTCTGAATTTCAGAGGCTGCTCGGGTTTCAGCTTAACCCGGCCGGCTGCGCCTTCTTCCTGGACATGACAAACTGGTGAGTCCGGGGACATGAGGGCCTGTGCGGCTGGCCAGCATAACACTAACCTAGCCACGGAGTTAGCTCGTTAGCATACGTTAAATGCTAAAAAAGGGGGGTGGGCAGGCGGACATGGTGCCAGGTTTGTGTTGTTTAAAGCCGAGAGGACAGTTTAATTAATCCCACACGGGAAATTGCTATAAACTCGTAACGTTAATGTCAGGAAAGTGTAACCGAAAAGTTTGTCCTGACTGTGACTTGTATTAAAACAAAGAAGCAAATAACAAGAAAACTGACTTGCTAACTGGTTAATTTACGCACAAATGGCCTCTCAGTGGTGATTATCTTCCATATTACAGAATAGTCTTCTTAATCAGTTAAACAGAGAGCTTTTTAAAAAGCTAACTCAAGGCACGGCCGCCGGTTAACGTGAATATGATGACGTAACCAGTCGTGATCTCTGGACAACAAGTGGTCTTAATCAAGGCTTCTCTGTGTCCCAGATCAATAAACATCAAAGTTACAGCTGATCAGGGATCGATGACCTTTTTCTCAATTCATTTTAAAGGTACAATCCATCCAAAAACAGGATTTACAACGTACTTTTCGACTGATTTTTGCATAGTAAAATGAAGCTGAAATGAGCTAATCAAGACAAGAGTTGATAATGTGATCAGCTGACTTTGTTAGGAGTTGGTCCTCTGACACAGTTTCTGGTGTAGTGGTTTATATAGTTTCTGTTTATGTTTTTGATATTACATTAGAGCAGCAACTAAAGGTTACTTTCATTATCAAATAGAGCTTGTAGTGTTGGCATGCTGGGCTGTATATTTCTCAAAAGTAAAATTCAAAAGGCTTGATTAGGCTACCTTGATAAATGCCCATCACAAGTTCCCAGAGCAAAGATTACATCTTGAGATTGTTATTTTGTATGAACAGTGGTCCAAAATTCAAAGGTTTTAAATTTACAATGATATGAAACAGAAAAGCAGCAAAATCCTCACATTTGACAAACTAAAAGCAACATGTTGTTTGGTATTTGTGCTTGATAAATGACTAAAATGTCAATTGATTAAGATTATTGTTTGATTCCTTTTAAGTTCAAATAATTAATTGCTTAATTGACTCAGCAGTATATTACATCCACTTATCTATAAGGAATGCCAGGCTTAAATTCTGAATAAGCAACATACCCAAATCTCAGAAAAAATAAGATTAAAAATCAGCACTTGAGTAAGATTATAAAACAAACTTTAAACCACAGTAAAGGACTTACTTAATTTTGCCACTGTCATCAGATTTCATTCTTAATGACAATATCACTACAATTTTGTCTCTGCTGCTCATTTCGTGGAGGAACTTGTATAAATTCATATAGACACGCCTGATAACAGCTATGAGATATGCATTAGTAACATCATGTGTGTTCTATTTCACTGGACCATGGATGAATTTGTCTGTTGGGCAGCAGATTCAGTGATCAGAGAAGCTGAAATGACCCAAACCAACAAAAAGTTTGTCCTGCTAGCAAGTATTATGTGTATAACCAAAGTCTGATTAGTTTATACTTCCATTCCAGAGAACTTCAGAGATATTAAACCCACAGAAGAGACACATCATGGCACTGGGTTACATTCCTTCATCTTGTCAATCTGGTTTTTTCCTCTCGGATCCTCACCCTCTAACTTCCTCCCCTGAATACCTTGTTACTGACTCATCTGACATTATGCGTCCTCCAAATTTTACCCTTTCTTCTTGTCATCAGCTGTCCATTCACATGGGCTCGCATAAGAGACACAAAGATCAGGACCAGTTCCTCTATATGGTCTGTGTCCAGTTGTTTTGATGCGGTCCAGAGTTCAATTGCTGTGTTTACACATGCCCCAACAAACCCAACTTAAGGGGTAAATCCTCTGGGATCCGAGACAAGTGCTCAAAACAAACTAAGTGTGAAAGCACCCTAAATTTCACAAAGGCATCACAAATACAAAGCTGGCGGCCGCTGCTTTTGTTGCGGCGAAAAGACATAATTTTATGACCAGAGCCGACGAGTGACCTCCTGATCACACAGCATTCTCTTCTGCTCCCCAACAGGAACCTGCAGGCTGCTATTGGTGCATATTATGACTTTGAAAGTCCCAGCATCAACACGCCATCCATGTCCTTTGTTGAGGATGTGACAATTGGGGAAGGAGAGTCTGTTCCCCCCGATACACATTTCACAAAGACCTGGAGAATACAGAACACAGGTTTGGAACGCATCACTCCATTCAAACATTTGGGTGATTTTTAAATGCTCTTTCTGACTGAATATGTGTCTGTGTGTGTGACATACAGTGCAGAGTTTTGCATTCACCTATGTGCCACAAGTGCAGCTACGCCTGCTGGGTTGTTGCTGAACTGAATTTTGTTTCTGCTCATCTGTGTGCTGTAGGTGCCGAGTCATGGCCGCCTGGCGTTTGTCTTAAGTACATCGGCGGGGATCAGTTTGGTCACGTTAATACAGTTATGATGAAATCTCTAGACCCCCAGGAAATATCAGACGTGAGCGTGCAGATGCGCAGTCCCACGGCTCCCGGCATGTACCAGGGCCAGTGGAGAATGTGTACGGCCACCGGATTATTCTATGGAGGTAAGAAATCATGACTCATTGTCATAAGAAACAACAGTATTCAAAAATATATTCTGATGAAGAACAGATTGCACAGGTTGATTGTCTATCACGAGATATTTTTTCCCTAAGATTTTTTCATTTTCATTGAGATTGGTGTTATTACTGTTGAAGAGTTTAAAATTTGGTTAGCTTTAACCTTAACCCTAACGATATTAAAAAACACCCTATATCCCAATGTTAAGAGAGAAAAAAAAATGCTTTCTTCCTCAGACTGTGCTCCACCTGTCACCCAGTTTTGTCAAATTCAGTTCAGAATTTTTTGAATAATCTTACTAACAAACAAACAAATAAATAAATAAATAAAACTACACCAAACAATCAATAGATGGAAAGGTGAACAAGTAACCTCCTCAGTGGAGGAAACTTAACTAGATACCAGTGACAGTTTCCGAAAGTGGCACAAATGTGAAGTATTCTTGGAGTAATGAGTACTGTAATCTCACTGCGCCCTGCTCACGACTCTAGGGATATTCACCACACTGGTGCACAGAGTTCGCACTGACAACTACGCCAATTGCTTTTCTTGTGATTAGTCATGATGCTGTTATTGTTTTGACCAGTAACATTGCAGGATTAATTCAGCGATCAGTTTAAATGGACTCCAACTCACACATTTGCAGGGGCGCTGTGCACGTATTCACAGGAAGTTCCATAAAGTGAGAGGGAAAAGGTCTTCAGTTGGCAAGATTTGGATTTGCTTGTTTAAGTACTAGACAGTTCAAACAAAGCAGATGTGCTACAGTTTGACAACCCCTGACGTTTCGTATAGGGGTCAGAATAAACAGTGTAGTCTACCACTGCCATGTTTTCTGTAGTTTTACTGGTTTTTATGTTGTAAAGTGTTCCACTCCAGTTCATTGTGTAGATTCTCAGCCAATCTGGGTTTCATCATCTGCTAAAAATTAAATTTGATGACTGTCAGTTATTAGCTTGTTGAGCTTTTGTTATCCATTCTGTTTCTCACTCTTCCATTATTTTTCTTTGTTTTCATTAGTTTTGTTTTTTTTTATTACTCTGATATGTAGCAGAACAATACTAATAAGACAAGAACTCTTTGTGGAATTTATAAAAATAAATAACAATAATCATCGTAACCATACAGCATCACGCTAAATAAACGGAGTGATAATCAGAGCTTATTCATAAAGCTTCCCTTATGTTCATCAGCGCTTTGGTGTTCCATTATAACATGTTGCTGTAAAGTCACAGGTAAAAGCTGCTGAGGATCAGAGTGTTAATGAGCTTCTTCATTCACAAGCCACAATTCATGCTGCTTCCTCTTGTGTCACAACAAAATTGACGTTAACTCAGCAAAGGAAACTTAAATTCTGTGCTTTAGAGCTCCACAATTTAAGACAGGAGAGGCAGAAAGCTACAACACTATCACTGGAGCACCGTGTGTGTGTTGTATTGTGTTGTGTGTGTGTGTGTGTGTGTGTGTGTGTGTGTGTGTCGCTTGTGAGAGAGAGAGAGAGCGTAGCAGATGAGGCTTGATGAAGAGGTACTGTGCCACTAGATTGTGTGAGAGATCAAATGAAATCTCTCCATTTAAACACACTGACTGATCTGCTGATTGGGCTCATGTATCAGATTTATTGGTCATGAATGCATGTGAGGAAAATACAGTTTAAAACACCACACAGATTTCATAACACCGGACTCAAAATGGGTCTAATTTTTTGCATGACAGTGCGTTTTATGAATCGCTTCCCCAACATGTAAATAAGGAAATATAGTAGTAGTGCCTCTTTCAAGGCAAACACTGAAAGATGCGGGTAACAGGCATTTATGACTGAGGAAACATGATGGTTTGTCTGATGCTATTTTCCCTTATCGACATGTTAAATCTGGTGCTGTGTTTTATGAATTCTGCCCTTTGTCTTTTGTCTGAGTTGGCAACCTGCGGCTCAGGAGCCGCATGCGGCTCTTTTGCTCATCTCCAGTGGCTCCCTGTGGCTTTGACAAAAAATTAGCTATATGGAAATGACCAATGGTTATTTTTTTAAACATTTTAATTTTCATTTATTATTGTTGTGATTATTACATTTTCTGATTTTAAAAATGTGTCGCCTATAAACCAATTAAAAAGAGGCGCCAGGCAGGAGATGTCCTCGACTATCAGCTGATTTAGACACAGCTGATTACCGTAAGTGAGCATTAGCTAAGTTTTCCAGACTCCTCTTCCTTGTCTGAATCGCATTGATGAAGGTAAGGAAAGCTTTACAAATGAGCTATAATCATCACAAAGCTTATTTAGCTTATTTAGCTGTGTAATTATGGTGAGGTTTTTTTTTTTTTTTTTTTTTTTTTTTTNTTTTAAAAGAATCTCACCTGTTACATGTTTTTTCAGTAATTATCCTGTACCTGAGTCGATGCGGGCCTGTCTGTGTGCTGGACATTCCTCGATACAGAGCTTTGGAATTCCCTCAGCCGACCCCCTGATGTTGTTCCATCAATTTATTTGTTTAGCAGATTACCTGTTTTTCTGGGTATTGTCATAGTATTCCTCTGATTTTCTGAAAATAATCCACATATGGGTTGTGGCAGCTGTTTTAAAACTTCACTGCTTTAATGGAGCTTCTCTTCCTGACTTACACCGGAATGATAACATCGCACTCTTGTTCCTTTCGTAGTTTATTTATTTTCAAAATCAAAACAACAAAACATGATGTGAGGTGAGGTCAAAAACTATACTGCTGCCCCCTAAACACTGATCAGCCTCCAGCTGAGCTTCTATAGACTCCTCCGCAGGCTGCTTCACGGAGCCAGTGATGATCAATTAGTTAAAATATAAATATTCAAAAATAATAAGTTGTTTGATTTCACTTCTCTCAAATTAAATATTTTAAACATTTGATAATTAACCAAGAAATAGCTCTAACNATTTCACTTCTCTCAAATTAAATATTTTAAACATTTGATAATTAACCAAGAAATAGCTCTAACACCAGTACCTGTAAACATGATATTTATTTCAGCAGCTGATTATGTAACCTGACCATTCACAGCAAAGCTTACTGATCACTGTAAAATGTGCTGGATAAGATGTTTAGTCAGGAAATATCTCATTCTAAGGTATGATTTAAACTATTTTCTATGGGTAGTTGTAATGGAAATGCAAAATTAAAATACCAAATAATCATAAATAGTCTACTGCAGAGTAGTCATGTGGTAAAACATTTTACTAAATGCTCATTTACACTTACTAGGCTAATATAGACTTAAAAGGCTGTGTTACCTTCATTATAAGGTTCAAATATGTTTTGTGGCTGTAGATTTTTTTTTTTTTTTTTTTTTTCCACTGGGCCAAAAATGGCTCTTTTGATAGTAAAGGTTGCTGACCCCTGGTATGGGTGGAGATTTAAAAAAAAGTTTAATATCAATAACGGCTGGTTATCAGCATTAAAGAAATATTGTCAGAACAACATATAAAACAGACATCAGCAAATAAGGATCATGCAAAATGTGATCTATCAAGGAATATGGTCAGAATAATGTATTAACTATCAGAGGTAGTGGAAGAAATTGTCTGTAGGCTGTTTTTTTTTTTTTTTTTTTTTGTTTTTTTGTTTTTTTTTTCTCTAGTGGGTGGCTCATTCATATAGTTTGTGTGTGTGTGTGTTTTTTTCCCCCCAAGATGTAATCTGGGTGATCCTCAGTGTGGAAGTGGGAGGTCTTCTTGGTGTGACACAGCAGCTGTCGTCCTTCGAGACAGAGTTCAACACTCAGCCGCAGCGCAGCGTGCAGGGAGACTTCAACCCCTTCGCCTCGCCGCACAAGAACAAGCACGACGCCACCGACAACAGCTTTCGAGATCCCGGCGGAGCCTGGGAGCGCAAGCAAGAGCCAATCCAGCAAGATCAGAACGGACTGTCTCATAACGCTGTACATAGGGCTTCGAACGGCCTCCAAACCAATCTGTCAGTGGTGACATACGGTCAGGTATGTATGCGTCAAACTTTACGCTTTACACTTCGCAAAGCTCTAGTTCACTTTTCATGCAGTTGAAATATTTGCTGATCCAAAGCCGCACTGCTAACAGTCTCTACTTGATCATATCAGATTTCATGGCAGCCTGGTTAGCTGATTGTTGAGATTTCAGGCGTTGGGCCATTGGAGGGTTTCACAGTTTAATTTGTTGTAATAAAATTTTCGTATAATAAACTGTTCATGAAACAAAAGCAATTGGAGCAGAAAATATGAACTCTAATAACAGAATGAATCTCTGTGGAATATAGCACATTATAGCAGGCTGGTTTATTAGGCTGCTTCCTTTTTTTCCCCATTTTTATTGGAGTTTTAACAACATGAATTGCGTAGTTATACAAGTAGATTATTGATTTTTTTTTTAATCATTGTCACTGCATCTACCAGTGTAACAGCTCACCTGTGTGCATCGTGAGTCTCTCAGGTGAGGCCACATTATCGTTTATAAGCTTTTGTTCACGTTTCAGACTCGCCGGACAGCTAACTGGACAGTCCAGAAACTCTCCTCTTTGATATGCATGAAGGCCGTTTGAACCCAGAGCAAACTCAAACAGCGACTGAGCCGTTTTGTTACTGTATGACCCCTTTCACACATTGACACCAGAACAATGCACGACTACCTGAATGATTCCTTGAGTTCCCTTTTCAACTTAAATTCAAGTGCAGGACAATAGCCGTGTTCTCACTAAATCTGAAGTTCCCGGTCAGACAGGGGTGTGTGATCATCCCTCCAAACAGGTCGGTGGCAACAATGCTCCTAAAAAAGCTGCTTTTGCCAGCTGCCAACATGTATAGAACGAAGTAGAAGAAGAAGGCAGGACGTGACGCGCAGAGTGTACGCTGTATTTGGTCGTAAATCAAATACTGTATTTAGTCATAAACGACTGAATCCCACCGTTTCTTTCAAAGGACCATACCACCCATTTTGCATGTTTGAGCCTAATATATTCAATTTTCATACACGTAAGGTTACTGACAATCATTTCCCAAAGGATAAAACCGTATTTCAGCTTTCCTGATATTTTGCAAAATCTCTTAATCTTTCAAAATCAAATATTCAAGCGATACACCCATCTTAAAAATCAATGTTTCACCTGCTAATAGTTACGCAAAATTATGAAATCATGGTCGTTTAAATTTTTTGATAAACACAGGACTTCTTTTGGGACTATATTCCCCAGTGGAGACATACATTCACTCCGTGCTTTTTATTGTGCTTAAACACTAAAATTACAAAACTTCAAAAAGACCTGAATACATGTCTTGTTTGCAAAGATGGATTACTTATCTCAAGAACGTTTCAAGTATCAACAAGTTGATTTTAATAGCGTACCAGAATGAACTGAAACCAATGGCGGTGTGGAAGGTAGGAAAAACAGTTTTAATTCACCATTCCAGTAGTATGCTTTGGGAAATGATTGTCAGTAACCTTACATGTATGAAAATTGAATATATTAGGCTCAAACATGCAAAATGGGTAGTATGGTCCTTTAACTTGATGAATGATTTCATCCTCTGCCCTAATGGACAAAATCTCCCTGATTTCCAAATCGCTCCAGTTTCCAGACATTATTTTGATTAACGAGCAGCAGTTTTGGAAATGCAGCATGTTGCCAACAGTCTTATTATTGTCACGTGAGTCGAAGGACAAATATGTCATCGACACGCTCACTCACTCCTTCCTGAAATGTGCTGTTCTCCTGTTCTCACGTGAATCTCACGTGAATGTTACTAGGGGCTGAGGAAGTCCTGCGGTCCGCTTCACGTGCGCGTTGTCACCATCCTGGGTAATAGCAGGAACAACAGCGCATGTTTAAAGGGGCTTTTGGCACAGAGATGCGGTTTACATTTCCATTTTCTCTTTTCCAGGGTATTCATGGACCCTATCCATTTGGACAGAGCTAGAATGACTAAGACCCCCACACACAGTGGATGATGAGCTGATGAGCTTAGTGTCCGTGGAGTCCTTAAACACAGAGAGAGAGGAGGAACATTTGTTTTATATTAACTCATGACAGCCCTCTCTCAAGCCCTTTCCACACAAACCACAGCGAGGTGATGGATTACATCCACTACAACAAAACATCCGACCCGACACCAACTCCCGGATTCGCATGTGTGAATGCTTCATTTAAGACTGGTATCCCTCCTCCCCCACCAAAAAAATAAATAAATAAATAAATGCACACAGCTATTTTTATTTCCACTGTCAAACACAAACACACTTATTTAAAGGGAAAAGCAACCCTAATCAGTGTACATACAGTTTTTTTTTTTTTTCCATGGACTGCTGAGCAAGAACAACTCTCCAGGGTTCCTACACAGATCTGAAAACGCGTGAAAATCCTTCCAAACAGTAGTACATCACTGAGGATCGTTGGTATTTTTGAGGCCTTGAAAGGTATTCGAATAAATGAAAAATAGCAAGAAGGAAGTTTTATGTGGACAAATTTCAATGGTATTATATCGACCACACAGTACATATTTAATTAAAAAAAAAAACTAAAGTGTATGAATAGTACTTTCCATCTCACTGTAGATGACAGAGTTACACCACTTTAATACACAAACCTGGTCAGTGAGCCAGAATATGACTATTTATCCCAGACTCTCGGTCGAGGGTTAAATAGTGGAGTGTTACACCAGCCTGAGTCACCATAGTAGCAGCATACACATCACTCACATCAAACGTGTGTAAATTAATGTGCTTAATAAGCCCGTCGTGTTTTAATGTCAGTGCATGTAGCCGCTGCGATGTTGTTTCTGCACTCGAGCTTCAACACGGTGAGGACAGCGAGGTGTCATCATCCGATTTTTTTCATTACAAAGCAAACCAGGACGTGATCTTTTTTTTCACGTGTCAATGTGTTAAGCAGAAAGTGAAAGCCTGACAGCAGTGACATGGAGAGGCCGAGCGTTGCTTGATTCTTCAGTGTTCTTTATGCTAAACTTAAAGGACCATACCGGCCATTTTGTGTGTTTGAGCCTAATATATTGAATTTTCATACACGTTAAGTTACTGACAATCATTTCCCAAAGGATAAAACCGTATTTCAGCTTTCCTGATATTTTGCAAAATCTCTTAATCTTTCAAAATCAAATATTCAAGTGATACACCCACCTTAGAAATCAATGTTTCACCTGCTAATAGTTACACGGCCTTATGAAGTCACGGTCATTTAAATTTTATGATAAATGCAGGTCTTCTTTTGGTTCTCTGGTGGAGACATACAGTCACTGCGCTTTTTATTGTGCTTAAATGCAAAAATTACTTTTCGAAAAAGAAGCTGATTACACATGTTGTTCGCGATGAACCTATCCCAAGAATGTTTCAAGTATTAAGTTGATTTTAATAGTGTACCAGAATGAGCTGAAACCAATGCTTGGGAAATGATTGTCAGGAACGTTACGCGTATGAAAATTGAAAATATTAGGCTCAAACATACAAAATGGTGGCATGGTCCTTTAAGAAGGTATCAGAACCAAAGTGGATTCATTCTCGACTGACGATTATTCAGCCGGTAAATAAATGACAGATACTGTCAAGGACGCCAAAAAAGTCAATCATAGAAATGGCAGATTGATCACAAACCTGGATAAAGTTACAATCATGTACACAGATGAATATGAAGATGAATAACCCCTTTGTAAATGCATCCAAATTGTGATCAAAAAGCCTGAAAATACTCATAAACAGATTATTCGTGTCCATGTGAAAGCAGCTGTCAGCAAAACATCATACCGGATGCCACATCTTCAAACCCTTTCAACGAACGAAGACGCGAGCAAACTTCTGGCACTGTGGCAAAGAAAATGTGGACGTTCC
Source organism: Lucifuga dentata (assembly GCA_014773175.1). Lineage (NCBI taxonomy): Eukaryota > Metazoa > Chordata > Actinopteri > Ophidiiformes > Bythitidae > Lucifuga > Lucifuga dentata. Next base: position 19,769 of record VXCM01004137.1, read on the forward strand.
CTGTGTAGGAACCCTGTCTTTCCCAAAGACAAAATCCAGAGGACCCCTGACACTAATCTGTGCTGTCACACAGACTTTTCTGCGGATGCCCGATCGAGACTGCATGGGATGTTTTTACTGGGGAGGGTTTTTGCTTTAAAGAGACGTTGACGAGCAAAGGATGCGAGTGAGTTTGAGCAAATGAGGTGTGAGGGAGGGTTGAAAAAAAGCCATCTAAATCTGTTATGCCTGGTGAGCGATTGTAGTTTCTGTTTCTGTGTGTACTAGATATACGTGTGTGTGCTGTATGTTATGAGCTGCCTCTGGATTTAGCTGAGATAAAAATGGTGTATACTACTTGGGCAAGATGTTGTGACTATACAAATACAAATCTGTACCGAGAGGGCTTTATTAAGCTTTAGGGTTTGGGCGATCTGACTCATTACTGCTCCCTAATCTTATTGATGTGCTGTCTTAATGTGCACCGTGATTGCAAAAAACCCACTTACAGCCAGCAGGTGGTGCTAAAAGTCAGATAACCTACTTAAACTTGATCATCATGTAAGGAAACGTGTGTGGTAGTTTGTTGTTGCTGAGGCTGCTGCCTGAATGTGAGATGAAATGGTTTACATCAGGATTATTATAAATGCTGATGTTGTGTCACTGCTATTTGCACAATGCTGTACACCCATGAATAGAAAAAAAAATCTCTTTGTTTTCTTTTGTGAACAGCTGTGTTGTATGTTGAGCTTCATGTGTGTTGTCATAACAGCGTTTTGCTGAGAGTTTGATGGGTTTGTTGTGCTTCTTTCCCNCCCCCCCCCCCCAAAAGGCCTAAACTCTTTAAATAGTTTCTTTTCATCCTTTGTATTTTTACATCAGTTTCATCTCTGTGCAGTATTAAAGATAGATTCATTCATGTTTGTCTTAAAGGACTGTACCAGTGGCTTTGCACGTTTGAGCCCAATAAATATTACCAAAACACACCTTATGTTACTGCCAACCTTTCTCGAAAAAAATCCTCTATTTTAGATTTTGTGTTATTTCGTAAATCCCTAATCTTTCAAAATCAGTGTCTTTTGTCGATTTAAATTTTCACAGTAAAAACATTCTTCTCCTGGGACTATATAGAGAAATACATTTTCTTCTGTGTAGTTCCTTGTTGGATTGGTTAAATTAAGTAACTTCAACAAAAAAAAAAATAATAATGACACTGTGATGGATTACTTTCTGAAGCACATTTGCAAGTTGATTTTAAAAGCATATTGGAATAAACTGAAACCAATGATAGTATGGAAGGGAGGAAAACCAATTCTAAAATGTACCACTCCAGCAGTTGTTTTGGAAAATGGTTGGCAGCACTGTCACGTGTATGCGGGTTGCATTTATTGGGCTCAAACATGCAAAATCACTGGTATGCTCCTTTAATCACAGTTAGGTTACACATATCTGACAATTAAGTAACATTACACAGTTTGTTACAACAAGTGGCATCTTTATTTTATCTCTACCAGCTTTATTAACTTCCATCCTGTATTATGGATTTCAAATAAAATGCGCCTCATTGATCGGTGGACTGTTGATGGAATATTTTTCCTTTTTTCAGAAGGAATTTTTCAAAATATAGGATTAATCAATTGGCCAAACAAGGAAAGAAAATAATTTCTACTTTAGGATGTTTTATCAAAACATATGCTTATAAATGAACCTCTAAATATTCTTGCTGATACTATTTTGAGTTCACAGTCTATTAGGTTTGCCTGTATGATCAGAGTACCACAAGCATTCTGCTGTATTTGTACTGAGAGTCAGCTGAGCATCCTCCTCCCAAACAGTATACATTGTTCTCTTCTGTGTTACTTCCTTTTAGTCATGTCAGTCATTTATTTCTTTTGTGTGTGTGAGAGAGAGAGAGAGAGAGAGAGAGAGAGAGAGAGANATTTATTTCTTTTGTGTGTGTGAGAGAGAGAGAGAGAGAGAGAGAGAGAGAGAGAGATGGTGTTGAAATCTGAATATTGCTGGATTCATTTTTAGTTTTAGCTTATGACTATGTATTTGAAACGAGTGGCATGGTGAGTGGATGTGCTGAAAGTTTACATAGTCCTAAAATAGCACATTTATCTGAAGAGAAATTGTCAAAATTAAAGTTTTTTTTATTTTATTTTTATTTTTTTTTTTATTTTTCCCTGTATCTATAATTGAGCATTTGTATTATTAAATTAACACTGAAACCATGACTATTGGGCATTTTTCTTGGTCTTTTTGGCCATTTGGTCAAAACTACTTCTGGGAGCCTTTGACATTGTATCTTATCACTTGGTTTGTAATTATGTTTGAAGCTTGATGGGATTAAAACTTTCATGCCAAGTTTCATACAAAATGATCAATACAGTGTAAAATGTGGGCAAAATTAAATTCTGTAGTTTATAGCTCAGTAGACGACAGAACTTAATGTCTTCATCATTTCAATCAGTTCGATTTCAATCATTTCACTTCAACCATTTCAATCAGGCTTTTGTCCAAAACACAGCACGGAAACTGCTCTGGTTAAATTCACCAACGACCTCCCTCTGTGTAGCTAACTTTGGACTTCTATCCATCCTCATTCTCCTTGACCTCAGCACAGCATTCAACACCATATCTCACCAGTTACTCCTGGAATGTCTGGCAAGTGTTGGCGTCTCTGGCCCCGCACATCACTGGTTCTCCTCCTACTTCAGAAACAGGAAGTAGTTTGTTCAAATGAAGTTCTTCTGGTCTGAGAGCTCTCCAGTCACCCAGGGAGTTCCACAGGGTTCAGTTCTGGGGCCCCTCCTGTTCATACCCCCNCCCCCTTGGCAATATTGTCCGTCGCCATGATATACAATGTTACGCTGATGACACACAGCTTTACCTCTCCACCAAACCTACCTCACTCTTCCCCCCACTGCCCTCACCACCTGTCTTCAGGACATAAGGACTTGGATGACAAACAGTTTTCTCAAACTGAACAGTAGCAAAACAGAACTACTTATTTCAGACTCTAAATCTTCACTTGCAAAGATCAACAGCTTCACTCTCACCATCGATAACTGCACCATATAAAAAGCCTCGGTATCATCCTGCACAGCACGCTCTCCTTCGCTTCCCAGATTAACAGGACTTCCTTCTTTCATATCTAAAATATCACCAGACTTCGCCCGGCCTGCACACAGCACAGCGCCGAATTCTTGGTTAATGCCCTGGTCACAACCCGCATCGACTACTGCAATGCCATCCTGTCTGGAATCCCCAACAAATTACATTGTTATTATTATTATTATCATACATGGTCTTTGAAACATCCTTATCAATTTTTGTATCAAATGATTGATCTTTATATCATGCAAATGTTCAGGACGTTATTTTATATGTCAGCAGTCCCTTCAATAGTAATCATACTTTTTCAATCAACTGTGTAGTATTTTATGAAGGAAATCTTCATATTTTATAGCCAGTTTTCATCCCTTTGAGTTTGGGGATCTGTACAGCAGGTGGATCATAGCTTCATGCTGTATGCCTGCATATGTGCACGTCAGTGTTTGCATCTGTTCCCTGTTTTTAGGCTGAAAGGAAGGGATATTTGAAATTAAAGTAGATTGTCTTTTACTTACGTTGCATGGCTATAAAATAGAAAAATAGCCTTTCCAGTGTATGTTGTAATTGCTCTATTATCAATGACTAATGCACAATATATATGTAAATGTTATTCAAATAACCCTGAAAAGGTGTGACTGACAAGCTGTGAATATCCTGGGAAAACTTGTAAATAACTCTTAAAAGCACCTATTTTCCATCGTCTTGAATATTGTTGTGTAACATGAAATGATTAAAAAAAAATAGTTAAAGAAACCATGATTTAATACAAGCATGATGTATATAACTGGAAACTTATCAGCAGTAACTAGAACTGCAGCTCAGCAAGTTCTTCTAGCATTTATTAGAGACGCTGGCCCTTTAAGAACAGCACCTGCCTTCAACAGTAACCGTAATCTCTTGCTTTGGCTTGGCTTTTGCTCAACGTCATGCACCTCTTTCCACAAGTTTAATGGGATCCATAATAACACAACTGTAACTGCTGTATCCATCCATCAATCCATCCATCCATCCATTTTCTAAACCTGTTTGTCCTGTTGAGGGTCACGGGGGGGGGGGGCTGGAACCTATCCCAGCAGTCATAGGGCGAGAGGCAGGGTACACCCTGAACAGATCGCCAGTCTATCGCAGGGAATCCAAATGACAAAATGACAAATCATCTACTGACTGACCTCATACACACACACAGAGAGAGAGAGACTACTATGTCCATCATTATTCATAAAACTACTATTAACCTGTAAACACATTTCAACTTCACCCAAAAAGTGAAAATTACTAAGATAAAACAAATATTAAAGGTTTTACTGCTCACCATTAGATTTTTGTCTGGGCTTGCAGCTGCATTATCAGTTCAAGTAGAAACTTTTAGCTACAGATATGCCATTTCTGGTTTTACTGTTCAGTGTAAACGTCTTTCTCCAGCAGATCTTGCATCCAAACTTTCCCAAAATCTTTCCACCACTTCAGTGATCTAACAAATTAAAGTAATAACTGCAGGTGAAAACTCTTCGTCCCCTTCAATCAGACGCATAGAGCCACATTTAAAAACATTTCAAGAGCTGAATCTGAATTTATTCAACTAAGATAGTTGCAATAGATGATGAAACCACCTACTTTTCTTATTATATGCTAATATGTTGCTGATTATTTTTCAACTTTGGCAACAAAACATGCTGGATTAACTCGGTGGTTAAAACAGTCAAGCTTCTAACTGCTTTTCCACCTGTGAATCTGGCTCTGTATGAGTGATGGAAATAGCATTTTAGGTGGCAAATCAAAAATAAAATGAAACAGAAATAGTAATTTTTACAGGGTATTAATAAATAATAAATATTATTATAATATTATAATATATATATAATATATAATATTATAATATAATATTATAATAAATATTATTCTCCTTTACGTATTAACTGACTGGATTTATAAGAGCAAACTGGTGATTTTGCATGTTTGAGCCCAATAAATGCAACCCGTATCCATGTTACATTACTCCCAATCATTTTCTAAAACATACTGCTTAGATTTGTTTTTCCTGCCTTCCAGGCAGCCACTGGTTTCAGTTCATTCCAGCATGCAATAAAAATCAACTTGTAGAGACTTGAAACGTGCTTGAGATAAGTAAACATCACAAGTCGTTCTTACTTTTTGTTGAAGTTTTACCGGTCCAAAGGAACCAGTAAAACTGCATGGAGGAAAATGTGTCTCCTCCAGGGAATATTGTCCCAGAACAAGATGGCTTTTACAGAGAAATTGTAAATGATGCCATTTTCTACATTTGGATGTACATGTTAGCAGGCAAAACATTGAATTTCAAAGTCAGTCATCTAAATATTTGATTTTGAAAGATTAGGAGATTTGGCAAAATAACAGGAACACTACAATACAGTTTTTCTTTGTTTTTTTGGAAAATAGTTGGTGTAACATCATGTGTATATGGATAGTATTTATTGGGCTGAAACATGCAAAATCAAGGGTATGGTCCTGGACATGATTCTAAAGTTGATGTAGGTGTATTGGGATGAAACTGGATATTTCTTTGCCAGTGTCCACTGACTCACAGTATTAGATAACACTGACCTCACATTGATCCTGTACAGGATATATAGTTACACAACCATTTCCAGCAAAGTGCTGGCATCTTGTTTCTTTAGAAATGTGCGCTTTACTATACTTATATGATGTTTCTCTTCTCTGGAAGGGTAAGGATTGAATTACAGTCAGTTGGAACTGACCTTTATTCAAACATTTCAATAGAAAACATGCAACAAGATGCACATTTATCTTTTACCTGTTGCTGCAATGTCATGGGGAAAGGCCCCAGCACATTGCAGGCCCCTACTGGTTATTGGAACTCTTCCCCGTGCAAAATGAATTAAGTTTATGCAAATAATTTAGTGGCTCTGTTTGTTTATCTTGGTCTATTTAGCCTGAACAGAGGAGAACTAAGCTACTCTGCTCCTTACAGAAATGAAATGAATGTATGCATTAAAAATTCCCTTGGCCAAAGAACGTCAAATAAAAAGTAAGAACGTTTAGCCCTTAAAGATCCCTCCTTTGATAACAAACATCTGTTGAATTTAATTGTTCTATAATGAAGTTAATGATCTGCTATGAAGATTAATAAAGTTTAATAGACTTTGCATCAACTATGATACCTGAACCTGAGAAGTGTGTGTGTGTATGTGTGCGTGTGAGTGAGTGAGTGATGTCCATGTTTGAATGGGCTTGTATAGACATCGTGTGACAGAGTAACTGAGGACAAATATTGACTTTTGCTTCCACCGTGGATTCTCCAAAGCTCGTATCATATCTTCAATGTCCTGTAGCACTTGAGTAAATATGTTTTGTTTTGTTTGGTAACTGCCCATTATTTCTGGTTGGCCCAGTAGGTCTCACTTGAAGCTTAAAAACTATAAAAGTGAAGGATGAAACAAAAGTAATCATTATACATTAAGAAAAAAATATATAAAAGATCCATTGTTTATCATATTAAATCAGCACTGTTAGCCGTTTTGTAACTGTGTTGAGTAAGTGTGTACAGAAAATTAGAAAAGTACTGTGCATTCTGTATGTGGGGGGAAAAAAATGTATGTTTGCAGTTATTTTCCTTGCATACAATAGTAAATGGGAAGCTGGTTATTATAAAACACTGAGCACAGCGCTTGAGGCAAGCTGAAATATTACATTTCCAAACCTCTTCCTCTGATCTTTATCTGCCACACTTCAAATGATCCTCTTCATACTGTGATGCCTCCAGCAACACACGAGACACCACAGACCAGTTTTCTTCCACTAAGCTTATTTTATCCAACTGATTTGTGCAAATAATAGATTGTATATATTGCAATACATAACAGATCGAAAAATGACCCCTCATGGTTACTTATTTAGTAGAATATCTGGAGATTTTCTGTGTGCAATCAGGAAATACTGTAGGTCTTGATGGATTTAGTAACTGTGCTCCTATGCAGTAATATCATAAACGAATAAATATGTTTTGAATTGGAATCAATTTATGATCTTTTTCACAATTTGCTGTGTTGCAGACAGGAAGTTGTTTGGTGTTTTCACACACCATCTGGTTGGTAGAGTGGTTTCTGCCTTAAAGTATGAATGTGATTAGATTAGGGATTTTATACGTCTGGGTGGGGAAAGCCGTAGGTATGATGATCATAAAAGCAACATGAGCCAAAGTTTTGGTAAAGTTATGACTCAGACCAGAGCAGCGATGGAAAAAAAAGACCACAGAGTGAAGTGTTAGCTAAATTCCTTCATTCAGAAGTATTAGTAGCAAAATGTATTCATGCACAGGGGGATTCTGTGGGCTGGTCTGATGTGGGGAGGCATGAAGGGGGTGGGACCCTTCAGGGGGCCTCCCTCCTGCAGGGTCAGGGATAGGAAACAAAGTGAGCTGAAACAAATCAGCTTCCTCCTGAAGGTCGGGGTGCAGCCCAAGGCTGTGATACCTGTTTTAAGCTCAAAGGTGGTAAAAGTTCAAAAAATGGTAAAAATTAAAAAACAAAAATTGGAAGTGGACCCTGTGAACTCCTCCCAAAATAGGGGAATGGGAAAATGGGGGACAAGCCACTGTTTCTGTGAATTCAGGGCATGTTTTCACACACTCATGCACCCCATTTTCACAGTGACACTTGCACGTGTGTGCGTGTGCGCACACACAGAACCATAGAAATGCAAAACAAACTATCTCTATCATTAACATGTGTGACTCCAGTCTCTGTTGTTACATGATGCTACATCAAATCCAAATCTGTCTTTGCTCTTAATCATTTGTACTTTGTAATGGTTTCATTGTTAATGTCTGTACATTTTCTTGTACCTAATTCAACTGTTTTGTGTAATGTCGGCTCTTGTTTCTTTTCACGATGACAGTGAAAGACTTTTTGGGTGGTTGTATCAGGCATCAGTGCACGTTGGAATTACAGTATTCATTATATCAACCTATGCATATATGTATATATGCATATACTTTTTTTATTACATTGTTATAATCTCCTGGTTTTTGCACATCTGCATGATCTTGACACGTCTCTGCAGAACTCTTTGTGTTGTAGTCAGGGTAAAGCTTTGGCACACTACCCAGCTGTTAGAGTCAATCAAGAAATACAGTAAATCTTCGATGGATTTAGTAACTGTGCTCCTATACAGTAATGTCATAAACAAATAAAGATTGTGTTTTGAGTTGGAATCGATTTTATGATCTTATTCACAATTTGCTGTGTTTAGTTGTATTCATTAATATAATCACTTTTTTTTTTCTTTTTTTAAAAAAAATATAATCACCTTTTTGTTATTCCAAAACGGTTGGAAGAACAACCGTAACAAAAGTCAGAGATGATATTTCACTTTAAATTCATATTCAAACAATCTGACACCTTCTCATTCATAAGAACTGTACTACACTAAATACACTGAGAATTATTGCTTTTTGTGTCTGTTGACTTTATCATCTCCGGTGGGCATGTCTTTGACACCTGTTCACAGGTACACCTGCACTATCATTACTCACAGCAAAAACACAGTGGCCCAACTGAGGATTTTTATTTGACATCTAAGCTGTTACTTACTTTAAAGTCATTGTCTCTCAGAGAGCAAAACGTTGTTCTAGAGCCAAAGAAAAGGTCACACATTAGTCAAAGAAACTGCCATGCAAATTTTGTGGATGGACTGGATGTGAGTAAAGCTAAAGGCAAACAGACATTTTCTTCATGATAAATCGGTATTTATTTATTTATTTATTTATTTATTTATTTATTTATTAGGAAAAAACACTTTGAAGGACCACACCAGTAGTTTTGCATGCAAGCTCACTAAATACTATCCTAACAACTATTTTCCAAACACAAAAGTATATTTTAGTTTCTTGTTATGTTGCCAAATCCCCTAATCTTTCAAAATCAAATGTTCAGGTGATACATTCACCTAAAAATGTCAAGTCTCACCTTCTAACATGTATATCAGAATGGAGGAAGGCATGATCATTTTAATTTCTTGATAAAACCCATCTCCTCCTGGGACTGTATTCCTTGGCAGAGACATATTCTTTGTGCAGCTCCATGTTGGACCAGTTAAATTAAGAAACTTCAGCAAAAAGGGGGGGGGGTGGTTCAAGTCTCTGCAAGTTGATTTTCATACTGTACTGGAATAAACTGAAACCAATGGCAGTCTAGAAGTTAGAAAAAACAAATCTAAAATGTATCACTCCAGTTGTACAGTTTGGGAAATGGTTGGCAGTAATGTAAAGTGTATGCAGTTTGTACTTATTAGGCTCAAACATGACAAAATCACCAATATGCTCCTTTAAATGTATTAAAGTACATTATAATACAATTTAACTCTGTACCATGTGGTACTGTGCAAACATACACACAGACACAGAATTAGTGTATGCTTGAAGGAATGCACATACATTTTTGCACGCACACACATTGATATCACATTTTGTATTGATTTGGCCAATGAAAGAAAGCCGTCATCCTTCGTGGTTTGATTTGGTGTGTCCACAAACACTCTTGACGCAATTTGTGCGCACCCTCGCTGTATCTCACAATTAGTCCATTCAGTCTGAGGCCAACGATATCAAGCTCACAGTTCCTGCAGTGAAAATAAAGAATAGAAAACACATGCTGCAAATGCAAGAATCTTTCACATTTAATCTTCAGCTGCTATCAGACAACTGGCTATTTAAAAACGTCTATAGAAAATTAAAACACATGATTAGAGGGAAAAGATTAGATGTAGTCTCAAGTACTCTTATCATTTTTGGAGGTTATGCCATTGTTTTCTTAACAACAGGCATTTTTGGAAAGCCTTTTCACAAACATTCGTCACTTCTATGCTTCTGATAAACACACTTTGTTCAAAATGTTCCTTAAAGGATTCTGTTTTGACTGCAATGGATTTTTTTGAAACTTTCAGATAATAGTACCATTATGACTCAAAGATTTAATATCTGAATGAAATAAATTAATCTTCTATTTCAAAAGTGACGTGTGGTGGTAATAGCAAATATCTCTTTCTAAATTAAAGTTGGCATTGTAAAAAAAAATCTTACATGCTGATAAAGATCTCTCCGCTGTTGAGCGCCCCCCTGATCGTGATGAAAAGTGAATTATTCTCAACTGAAATGCAGCCACTCCTCGTATTAAAAACATATGTGATCAGTGGTTTGTGAACTTTATGTGGAATCATCAGTCTCTTGCCCTATGCTAACACATTATGTTGACTGTCCAATGTTAAAAATTCAACTCAGTATCAACGGACTATTAGCTCAGTCAGTGTTAACACTGTGTTAATGGTAATACAATAACCACAGCATTGCTACCTTTAATATTAAGGCTTTGGAGTATTAGCATTGAACAATGTGACACTACATTGAGAAAACTCAACTTATAATAAACTGAGAATTAACATTAGACAAATGGGTGAAAAGGAATAACTTATACATTCAAAGAAGAAAAAAAATACAAAAAATACAGTATAGTTGTACTTTTTGGAGTACACTGATTGTTGTATCTTTTAGGACAGATTCAGGTGTAAGTACCCCTTTCTGCAATGTTGTACCTTTAAAATTAAAATTAGACACATCTGGTCCCATAACAGTTGGAAATCTACCTGTAATACTGCATTTATGAGCTTTATGTCCAAACATTTTCTCCTCTTATTGCAGAGTGGTAAATTACAATAAGTAGGATCATCCCCAGTCAGTTATTAAAGACTCATACCTGTGGTTTTGCATGTTTAAGCCCAATAAATACTACCCACATATATTGCCAACCATCTCCCTAAGCATACAACTGGATCAGTACATTTTTAAATTGGTTTTCCTTCCTTATTATCACTGATTTCAGTTCACTCCAATACGCCATTAAAATCAAGTTGAAGAGACTTGAAATGTGCTTGGGATTCATAATCTGACACAGTGAACCACATACATTATTATTATTTTTTTTGTCGAAGTTACTTTATTTTAGTGTGGGTTGTGTTGATGGACATACTCTGAATTTCTGAGCAGAAAAAAAGATATGAAAGAACAGGAAACCTGTTTCTTTTTTCTTTCTTTGGTACTGGAGCTTCAACATGAGGAATAATAAAACGTATCTCACTCTCCAAATATTTTCTTCAAGTAAGCGGCACCATATGCAGAAAATAACAGGTGTTATGGTGACAAGATCCAGTATCTCAATTGTTCCATCTTAATTTTATTTATTTTTTTAATGTATTTTTAAGAACTAGTTAGTGTTTGGGGGGGACAAGTGGGGTGGCTAGCAATTTTAGCATCATGGCAATGGCCACTGGCTATGAGGGGGCAACCAAGCAATTAATAAAATAAAGTTGTGTTTCACTCAAAATAGATATCCGTCATTTTAAATAAAACAATACATTGACTACTGATTGACTTCTCACATAAAAGTTAAACACAGAAAATTGATATTAAAATTAAGAGATGTATTTGATAATTTTCTAAGGGCATGTTGATATATGTAATAAGTTATTGTGTTGATTGCATTTTACAGACATAAAACCCAGAGAAGCAAGAGGACGACATGCAAACTCTACAGACAAAGTACCAGGATCAAGATTCCAACGTGGGACCATCATGAATAAACTTTTAGTTATATATTTAAAAAAAAAAAAAAAAAAAAAAAGTTGATAAATATAAACATCCATATTTTCCAATTATTCCTCACTGAATTGATTGCCAGCTAAGGTCAATGTTTAAAGAGGTCTAAGCTAATGTGCAAGTCACATGACACATCAGACTCATGAACACATACACACATACACACATGCGCACACACGAAGAGATATATATAGAGTTGTGTGTGTGTATAAGTAAACATGGTTGCCCTATAAATGTGAATTGCAGTCAGTGGTGCTGGAATTCCTTTGCACTAACTCACACACCACTTCACTCTCTCCTCCTCAGTTTGTTCACACCCCCGGCAGGTGCTTTCACTGCAGCCTGAGTTTGCAGTTGTGCTTTAGGCTGTGACTTTCAGGTTCAGGGTAATTGTGCCAAAAGCCTGAGACACTCCGAGGCCTCAGGCTGGGGGCTCTGTGACAACCATCGGGGGGGAACAGCGAAGGGTGGCCCCGCTGTTCTCAGGTACCTCTGAAGCTTCCATCCAGTGTGTGTGTCTGCTGCAGGACACATAGTCATCTTCATCTTCAGCAGAGCCAGACAGCTGCATTCACCATCCTCCAATCAACCCTTCAGCTCTGACACAGCATCTTTGTATAGGTAAGACTGCAGACACCAAATTACAAAATGTCATCAATATTTGCGAGGGAAAGGTAGTAAAGGAAAATGTTAATTTGCTTCTTCACTGTTTAAAGATGTTGGAATGAAATACAGGAGGAAAATGTGTGTGAAACTGATGAACTACTGGGAATCCACAAGATGCTTTTGACTTTCTATTACACACTATTAAGTACACATGTTGTTCTTTTCCTCCATAAAACCTTGAATATTTAAATAGCACAGAGAAACTTCTGTCACGCGATGCTGTCACGCATGTTGATGAAATGGTCAACATCTGAACCCATGGAAAAAAAACAAAAGCTGTCTCCTGAGCACTTTGATGTATCTGTAGGATTGAAGAAAGCTCCAGAGTGTTAATATGTAATCATAGAATTATTGATTAACATGACACAGTTGCTTAAGGATAGAGGGCTGAATGACATGTTTTAGTTTTTCCTTTATGCATTACTTTAATTAATTTGCATTTAGTCTGCATCTTATACATGCACGCCTGCTTTCTTATTGCTGTATATGATTACTTTTCTAAAACTCAGAAATATAAGATATTTAATTGTGTTCATAAATATATGAAAAGTTCATTTACAAAAACAAACTCCATTTTTATATATTTCTTAAGTCATATTTTTAATTGTTCGGTTAATATCACTCAAACAGCATGTTACTTGTGTTTGTTTGATGAATTGTCCAAGAGTGCACAATAAAATATGTTTTATTTTGTTTTTAGTTATTAAAATTTTAAAAAATTGAGTTTTTTGTTGTTTTTTTTTTTTTTTTTGCAAATGAACTCTTCATATTCTTCTTCAAAACAGAGTGTAAATTGTGAGTTTGGTTAAAAGAATAAGTCATTATCGTAATTATTTCTAAAGGTTTAATGTCCATTTTTACTATCACACTCAAATCATTATCATATCAAGCTAATTTGCCACATAGTGACTGTATTGTATACTCAAAAAGCCAAATTTGGATCCTTTTAAACTGTCCAGTAAAAAAAAAAAAAAAAAAAAAAAAGTGCTTTATGCACTTGACATGTTTCTATCTGTAAAAATTCTGTTGGTTTAATAATTTAACACTTGTAATACCCAGTCAGTGTTCATCAGCCTGCTATATTGGCCTGTAATGACTATGAGGGATCAAAATTTGTCTGTACATCAGTTTTCATAACTTTCTAATAACTTTCTAATGCAAATGTTAACTTTACCACTTCCAGGATATCTGTAAATGTTCCTATAATCTTCATCATCTCTGAAGTTTATCTACCAAAAACAGGTGGTGAGACTCATTTCACTTCTTTATATCCAATCTTCAGATCAGATCTCAAAACCCAGATATGAAGTTTATTTTCTACATCATATAGCATAACGGTAAACTATTTTCCATGGTCTCTGAAACTACTGGCCTGATGCCAGTGCACCTGACTAACTGGAGAAATGACTCACCAAAGGCACCATCATCCTCCCCTGGCAGTTAATACAACCAACCTGAGGGGAAAGATTGAAAAAATTAAATAAAATGTAAAACAAAAATGAGTTTACCAGCTAATGAATGGGCCAAAATGTGCCTTTATTTGTTGATTTCTAAGGTTTCAAAATAAGCAATAATCCATAAACTGGATTTAAGTGTGAACCAGAGCACCTGGTCATGTCAGTGTAGTCATAAAAAAGTGACTCACTAAGAGACTCGAGTGTCTGTATGAGCTTATGACTTTCTAAATCACTCCCTTCTGCGAGTGTATGATCTTCTCAGCAGAGCCATATTGAACAAGGAGCTCTGCGCAGATGAAACTCTTTCTTTTTCCTTCTTCTCAGAACAATGACTTCCTTAGTTGCTCCAAGTTTCCCATGAGAAACAATAACACAGGGGAAAAAAAGCTCCCTTTAAAACTTACACCATCGCTCACACTGCAAACAGTCACGCCTGGCTATACACACTCCTTTAACTCCAGAGTCAAACACCTTTTTTTTTTTTTTTTTTTTTTTTTTTTTTGACAAGCAGAGTGAACATTTTGGTCACCATTAGAGAGATGCTCTCATTTCTCACCGATGACCTTTTATCTGACTGAACCAAACAAGCTAAATGCGTTTTTGACCAGATTTTGGTTGTTTAAATCACCGTTCAAGCAAAACCACTACTCATTAACTTTGACCCACACACTCAGTTGTCATGTCACGTTCAGCCACAATGATGAATAGCTTAAAGGGTTAATTAGTTTGACTTTCTGTGCTGTGTTTTGTTTGTAAGGAGAGGTTAGGAGGAGTGGGATTTTTGTGATTATTTCAGTCTCTTTATGTCACTAAAATGCATTTCAAGTAAGATTTCAAAATTTCAACATGTATTTCTTTGATCAGTTTGGTTTGATTTGGTTTTCTGTGCATAAATTACAAAATAGGGAAAAAAGTCTGACAGCACGACACCAGTTGAATTAAAACCCAAGATGACGACAAACAAAATAACTGAATTTCTTTAATTCTTCACATTAAACTGATGAATCAAGAATGTAGATGAAAGATGGTTCCCAGGGGGGATGCCTTCAGTCTTTTGCCCGTGTGTCAAAGGCCGACTTTGCTGAGTAAATGGAGCAAGCTGTAATGCTCCTGAAATGAATATCAGCATCTTGACCAAACTCATTTAGAGATCAGTCAGGGTCTTAATCCCTCTCCCCAGGGTGTGTATTTGTGTCTTTCTCTTGTGCTCACTCCTCTTTTTGGGAAAAAGGTAATATGGCTAAATTTGCTTTGCTAATGGGCTTAGCGCAAGCTGTTACAGAGCAGAGTGACACGCAGCAGTCAGGCTGGATACCAGCAGCTTTTTAATCTGACTTCTGATGGAGTGAAAGGGAGTGTGGTTATAGTTTACGAGAATTCGAAGATAAAAGGACAAGTGTGGAGGAGGTTTTACAGTGGGGGGTTCAGGACCAAAGACTTGAAAGAAAAGATAACTTAATTTAAACTTTTGGGGTGTGAGTGGAAAGAAACAAACTGCAAATTTGGTAACAATCTCACAATTAAAGTGTTCATAAGAAATAGGAAAGCATAGATGTTGGGGGTAGTTTGAATAAATTTTTATGAGACTTTTAAATTTTTGTCTCTTGACAAACACAGCCACGATTATCCATGAACATGTGTTCTGTGAGAGCACACTTCCTTTACAGCAGCGTCAGACGCTGATAACCTGGTGTGTGTGACAGCAGTGTGTCTTCCTATATGCCAGCTGTGGCAGATACATCTCCAGTGTGAGCGTGCGTGTGTTTATGTGAGTGTGTGTGTGTGTGAATTCACCCTGAGATTACAACACCGCTGCCACAGCTGAGACCCATAAAGATCCACTTATGATGGTAATTTCCTGATAGGAGAAATGAACATCTAGCAATTTACAGTAAAGTACACAAAAGCCTGAGTAGCACAAGTGAAAAACAAATCAGGAAGTAACTGTACTTACAGAACAATTCTACGTCAAGAATGCCATATTAGATAATAATAAGTTACCTAAAATTATATGAGATACACTTTTGCTGTTATTAAATTTAGCTTACATACTTGTAAGTAATTCAGCTTCACAGAACGTTTCATCAGGTTTTGACCATTTAACAGAATTCAGCAGTAAATCTGTTTCAAATCAGTGTGTCAGGGAGCTTTTCTATGTCAAGTTGTAATAAGTAGCTAAAGTTACTTTGTTTGTTAATAATAGTTTAGATTCATTTAACTTTTTTATGATGCAAATTTATTTTCACATATTTATAATTTATTGCAAATATTTCATGCCAACATAAATTTTATTGATTAATGTATGTAAATGTTTGTAAGTATGTAAAAAAAAAAAAAAAAAAAAATACACAGAATTAATTATATTTTAATCTTCCAGTTCTTCTTTATTTGAGGGGGGCACAGAAATTGTAACTAAAATGTACATCATAAGAAATTAATTAATTATTAGTTATTGGTTATTTGACATTTGGCACCAAATACAGTATTAGAATCAGTCATGATGTATTAACAAAGTGTCAATATGCAGATTCACAGCTTCCATACATTCATCATTACACGCTGGTTCAGTAACATAGTACCTAGCAAACAGAGAAATGTGGGAACTTCTTGTTAAGTATTCATTGATAAGCAGTTTGTTCAACTACTCTGACTTTTGTGAAATTTACCATAAAAGGTTACCAGTTATACCTTTGCTGGACTAAACACACACAAACTGTTGCACCAATCAGTCGAGCCTTTATGGTTGTTTTTGGACATAATAGATTTTGTGCGTGCTCTTATCCACGTTACCTAACTTTGAGTTGATTAAAAACTCCAGCTGACAATGGAGACAGAGAGCTGCAGAGACGGCACCTTGAAAGCCAACGCAGGCGGCAGAGTTGGCTCAGGTCTCAATACAAGTCACCTACCCCCAAGCCATCAGCCATTCTGGGCCACTGACCCACAAATAAGAGACTCAGTCAAATCCATTTTGCCCCATGCCTTTCTGCACTGTGTGGCAACTCTCTTGAGGGTCATTTCCTTGGTGTCTTTGTCAGGCTTGGGGTTCATTTATAGAGCTTCAACTAACACAGTCTCACTTCATTTCCACACATGACCAAAGGGATTCAGCTTGCAGATGCTCTGATGGAGTTTCTTATAATACTGAACCAAAATTCATGTTTACCAGCATGAGAATTGCACAACAGGAGATGTTGGAAAAGGTACTTTTATTTTGATTCAAAGCATGAATACATTTTGTACAAGGTAATGTTGAAATGTGCTTGATCATTGTTACTGAACCCTGTGAAATGGCAGATTTTGGTGATATAACTGCCTTTGTAATGTGTGTGTAAATGTTGTATAAACATAGAATAGTTAATTAATGTTTTATTTTTGGGAGTACTTTGGCACAGGTAGTGAGAGCACATTTTCACATTAATCAGAAATTTAGCAGTAAGCATAGTTATGGTGATTTGTAGGTGGGAAGATGTCTAGGTCAAGGTTAAAGTTGGGCTAAAGTTGGTTGAAAAGTAAATACTTGTCAGATGTCTGCTTCACATATAATCATTGTTTCAACACCATTTCAATGGCTATATTTCACTGTCAGATCTTTAATTAAACCTGTATACAATGACATCTAGCCATTGAGATGCTGTTGAAATAGCAGTTCTATGTGACATACAGTAGATGTCCAAAAAACTTTTACTTTTCAATCAACATTAGAACACTTTTAATACTGACACTTCTCTACATTTTTCTAGCTTGTGGCTGTCCGCGTAATTATGCTTGCTGGGACAATTTTCTTCACCTAACTTTCCACGACACATTAAAATAACACAACAAAGTTCACAGCAGTTCATAAATAGGCCATATATTAGAAATACAATATTTTATGTGATTATATTGTTGTTTCCTGTATCTCCAGGTACCAGCTATGTCAAATCCAGCAGGCAGTTTATCAGAAGGAACACCATATGGATCCCACATCGGGATGACAGGGGATTCCCTTGCCATCTTGGAGCGGAACAGGGGCTCTGAAGAAACCTGGGACATGGTGGAAACCAAACCGAATGTGGAAGCATTGGAGCGCAGCATGCCAGGCCTCTACCTGTCTTGCTTTGACATGCTCCTCACTGAGGACTCCACTTGGCTGGTGAAAGTATCAGAGACCTCCCCAACCTTGGCGATACCCATGCCTCGCATGGAGCCCCAGGAGGAACCTGAGCAGTGTCCAGTCATTGACAGCCAGGAGCAGGGACTCTCTCCTGGGTTAGAGGGCCAGGAGGAGGAGCGGTCTCTGGAGCAGGTGCAGAGCATGGTGGTGGGAGAGGTGCTGAAGGACATCGAAACAGCCTGCAAGCTGCTCAATATCACTGCGGGTAGGCTGCCACACCTGCTACTGCAGGGAAGGATGGTGCAGTACAAAGGAATATAGTTTATACAGAAACACTTTAGAGTTATGAGAAAAATCCAGAAGGTTCTGTTATTTGCAGATAAATCGATATTGATTCAGAGGATGTTAAACTTGTGGATCCTACTCCCAAAATCAACATATATTTGTGTGGATAAAGCAGGCAGATGATAGATCTCTGAAATCATATCCTTACTGACGCATTTAATGTTTGCCTGCACCAGGATCTGTTTAATCCTAACCTTTGCATAAATGCTCTTGGATTTTGACAGTGATGGTTCTTTGCTGCCAGTAGACGTGTACATAATCTTAAGGGTGAGGCCTTTCCAGTAAGCAAAGCAAACACAGGGAGCATTAAGTATTATACTGCTCCTGGCTGTCATAAACCTATGTGATCCCAAATCATCTGTTGTGCTGAGTGAAAGTGTAGCGACATGGTGTAAATATAATATATACTTCCCGCTTTAAAGGAAGGATTAAATTGTGGTTTTGGATTTACTGTAGGGACACATGGGAGTTTTCTCTTCATTTTCATCTCTTACTTCTTTTTTAGACCCAATAGAGTGGAACACAGGAAATGTTCAGAAGTGGCTGCTGTGGACTGAACATCTTTACAGACTCCCCCACGCAGGTAAAGCCTTCCAGGAGCTCACAGGAAAAGACCTGTGCGCCATGAGTGAGGAGGACTTCCGCCAGCGCTCACCTCAGTGTGGGGACACACTGCATGCACACCTGGACATATGGAAGTCAGGTGTGTGTCATATTCTCATAACACCTTAACCATAGCCCCTGTGGTATGTGGACACGAGTTCACTCATTAGTGAGTCTCCATTGCTAAGAGGTGCACAAAATGGTCTTATACTGTACACTGAGTGAAGGGAAATTAAAGGATCATAATTAAAGGACCATACTGGTGATCATGCATGTTTGAGCCCAATATATACAAGTCATATATGTTACATTGCTGACAACCTTTTACCAAAATGTACTACTTTAGTGACAAATTTCAGATTTTTTTCCTACCTTCCAAACCACTGTTGGTTTCAATTCATTGCAGTACACTACTGAAATCAACTAAAGACTTAAAACACATGTGAGATATGTAATCCATCACTCTAATAGACAAGATTTTTTGCCATTGTAACTTTATTTACCGATCCACCATGTAGCTGCATGGAAAATGATATGTTTCTCCACCAGGAAATATAGTCCCAGGAGAAGATAGCTTTTGCCAAGAAATTAAGTGTTAGCAGGTGAAACATTGAATTTTAAGGTGGGTGCATCACCTGCACATTCGTTTTTGAAAGACTTGGGGATTTGAAAAAAATAACAGAAAAACTTAAATATGGTTTTATGTTTTGGAAATTGGCTGTCAGTAATGTGACGTGTATACGGGTTGTATATATTGAGCTCAAATACACTTGATCACCAGTATGGTCCTTTAAAGCTACAGCAATGATATGCTATGTGTGCTTCAAACTTTGGGTTCTTTTCTGTTTCACGATACCCCTTTGCACAAATTGAGATCCATAAAGGGATGGTTTGAGTTTGGTATTGAACATCTTTAGCAGGTCTCATCACCCAAAATCGGTGCCTGACCTCACCAAAGATCTTATAGCTAAATGGAATCAAATCCCAGGAGCCGTTTTCCAACATCTAATGGTTCAGCTAAGTTTCTGGAATATGATGTTCAACTATGATATATTGGTGCAATATTTGGGTGTCAACATACTTTTAGCCTTATGATGTGTTTGGCTGCTTTTATACTGATAAATGAATTCTGCATATGTGTATTTATGGATGGGAGTAAGAAGCATAATAATTAGATATATTTCTCTTTCTCTCCAGCTGCCTGGATGAAAGAAAGGTGTTCGGTGGGAGATGCTAAAGCTACTGGTAAGTTTGGTTTCCTGCCTGCCATTTAAAATGCATAACTATATTGCAGACTACATTCACACTTTTGGAATAAAAGCTGTTGCACTGTGCAATCCCTGTGTCCTGTCTACGGACAAACCCTTTTGGACCCCAGGGAATCTGTGTTCTTCCTCCATGAATTATTACATCATGACCTGAAGGTCCAGCGTTGCTTGTTGTGTAGGTGGTGAGGAGCTTTGGTCTGAGGCAGATTCGTCCTGTTCAGGTCAGCCAATTCATCTGTGGCAGTTCCTCAGGGAGCTCCTACTCAAACCACACAACTACGGACGCTGTATCCGCTGGCTCAATAAAGAAAAAGGTATATTCTTATTTTTATGCCATATCCTTGCATTCTGGAGAATCTGTTCCTCTTAGTCAACAAAATGTGATTTGTCACAAACTACAGTTTTGTCTCTAAAATAATTCTTTTTTCATATTTTTTATTTAACAAACATACGCAGTACATACATGTACTGTATGTAGGATGAAAGCACTCGCATCATTTCCTTTGTGCTGTACGTCAAAGTATCAGTAACACTTTGAAACGCTAAGAAAATACATTTTAAGTGAAAGCAAATGTAAGTAAAAAGTAATAAAAATGTAATAAAATTCTCACTCAAGTACCCAGTGCAAAAGTGCTAATTTAAGATTTCACAAGGGTTATAACATTGTATCTCCAATTTTAGGGATTCTTGTCTTTTCAGATCAGCTGAAAAAGGAAAGTAAGGAAAGTAGGAAAGTAACTAAGGGAAAAAAATAAGAAAGAAGGAAGAAAGAACAAAAGAAAGGAACAAAATAAAACAGGCGTTATTAGTGATATTTCATTAGTTCATCTTTATCAGTTACTACTAATACTACTAAAGTACAATATTTCCCTCTGAAATGTGGTGCAGTATAGTCTCCAAAAGTGGAAACACTCGAGTAAGATCCTAGTACCGACAGTAATGGGGTAAATGCAGAAAAATGCCTGCATTACTCTCTACTTGGGCATACATAAAATAAATGCTCTGATGGTAATAGGTCATCGTAAACAGCAGATCTCGTTTTATTTCTTCCAGGTATTTTTAAAATTGAAGACTCCGCTCATGTTGCCAGACTCTGGGGACTGAGGAAGAATCGTCCGGCTATGAACTATGACAAACTGAGCCGCTCCATACGTCAGTACTACAAGAAGGGAATCATTCGCAAACCCGATGTATCTCAGAGACTGGTGTACCAGTTTGTTCACCCTGTGTGAACAGGATAGGACTGTGCAGAATAAAAGGACTCACTATCACAACATGCACTTAACACCTAGCTGAAAAGAAGACATGAACGAGTGCACTGACCAACCCCATTGGTACACACTTCCACTGCCAACACTGAAGCAACAGCTGGCAGCTGCTGCATGAAGTCTTCCTGCATGTGTGCACGCTGAGGAGAAGAGACAAAATGAGGTGGCTGGCTGTCAAGGCTTAAATCCTGCTGCAGAATGAAACCACCAAAGTTTTAAAAAGTAAAAGTACAAATAAATGAACCGCCTTGCCATTTGCGTGATCTGCCTGTTTATTCTTCCGTAATAAAATTCTCAGTTGTCATTTACTTATTACTCATCAAACCCAACAGTTTGGACTGATTGTTATCACCTGTGCAGGGAAACACCCATCGCCCACAGCTACGCTTGCTTTGTTCGTTTCCTTCATCGTGACCACTGCTTCATGCGTTTGACTTAGTGCCAGTTTTCTTTACGCTCTTGAGAATGTGGTTCTGATTGTTTTGCCTCTGTTTGGTTTGGTCCTGGCTGTTATCCACAGTCAGGCAGCTCCCTTATTCTATCAACAAGAAGAGAGAGAAAGGGATTTTGATCCCACTGAAAAGTGTATAGAAGGAAATCTTGGTAATTTTGGTTTGATGAATCTTGATTGAAAGTTAGAAACCTATGAGCAACTCATCAAGCCATATTGTGAATGTGTTGGTTTTTGTCTAAACTGTAAAAAATGATAGATTCCTTGTTCTGCTATTTACATCCTGCCTTTGGCTCTGCCTGGTCATTGTTCTTAACATAATGCTTACTACTTTCATCTGGAGATTTCATAAATATCTGCCTGAGCTAAGACAGGATCTGTATGTATCTGTAAAACTTAACTAATAAAGGGAACATTGTACATGTCCGGTATACTGTACTCATTTTGGGAAGCAAGAAAGATAATTGGCCCCAGTAACAGTTTTTGAAACCCTCCCCCCCCCACTCCCCTGCCTTTCTGTATTTTTTACCACATGCCCTTTTTTTCAGATCTTTGCTGACATTTTATTTTTCATTACCACAAACTGATCTTTCCTTCATATAGTCTAACAGGTTTTAAAGTGCTTGATAGTTGCTCATTTTATGCAGAGAAGAAGCGCTGCCAAGAAAATGTGGCCCTAAGGTATATCAAACAAATCTTGCAGGTAAAAAGCTCTGTTCTGCTTGAGCAATAACTGCAACGCAAATGTATCCCTGAACATTTGAAAGCCTTTTCAAACCTTGCAGGGAAACATGGATTGAAAGGATGAAGTCCAAATTCTCCAAGCTCTGCAATATTTTATGCTATTTTGGGTGGAGAAATAATCTACCTGTTTTACAAAAGATTTTCTCCCAAAATGTCAAAATAAGTCCTTATGCTTTGCTTCAGTCTAATATGATGCTTTGGGCAATGGAATTATTTTCCTGCTACCATGTTTTATTCCATTTGTGCTGGAAATCAACATGTCAATGTATTATGCATAGTGTAAGAATAATAGATCACTAAAGAACAAAATGGCTCAAAAAAGAAAATAGTGTTTTTTTTTTTTTTTTTTNTTTTTTTTTTTTTTTTTTTTAACAGGTGAACAGATATTTTTTCCACTTGGTAAGTAGAAAATAAAACCTCAATAAAACATGAAATTACCAGAAAATAAGTTTTATTATCAACAATATACGTAAAAAATGACTGATAGGCATTCATTTATCAAACAAACTGCATATGGCCAAACAGTTAAACAATATAAACTAAGTAAACCATACAAACTCACTGATGATTTCAAATTGATAACAGTAAATATGTGGAGGAACTGTGACATTGCAAGAGCTTTGCTGGTGGAAGAGTTGTAGGGGAGGTTTGACTCCCAAAGCTGTACTGTATGAGACTTGAAAATTAAATCAAGTTACTAGCGACCTCTACTGGCAGGATCCCCTGTAAGTTAGAAGTAACCCAATAGGTTCCAGCAGATGGCTGCATCTTAGAATCATTTGATTAACCCCAAGCTTCTGCTTAATTTAATTTTCTTTCTAAAACTAGAGTGAGGAGGCTCAGACTATTACCCTAAAATATTCAAATATTCAAATTAATCCAAAGTCAGTTGTCAAATATGTGATTCCTGTGATGCATTTTAAATATTGATCAAAATATAATTTTGATCAATATTTAAAATGTAAATATTTTATAAATATTTGTAAATATCTTGTAAATAAGAACAATAAGAATTTCATCTCAAGTCCAAAAGAAAGAATCAAGAGTCAAACTCATCAGGTTCATCATCATCAGGTTTGAAGGCTGGAGCTACTTTCTATATATATACTTTATACTATATATATATAATATATATATATATATAGT
This sequence comes from Lucifuga dentata, assembly GCA_014773175.1. Lineage (NCBI taxonomy): Eukaryota > Metazoa > Chordata > Actinopteri > Ophidiiformes > Bythitidae > Lucifuga > Lucifuga dentata. Next base: position 43,556 of record VXCM01004137.1, read on the forward strand.
CTCATGAGCCATATTGTTTAATTTTCTATTCTAAATTTAAAAAGTAATTTTTTTTAAAATCAACTTCCAAAACATGTTTCTAGTCTCTAAAAGTTGATTTTTATAGCATGTTGAAATGAACTAAAACCAGTGGCAATCCATGTTTGGAAAGTGGTTGGCAGTAATATAATGTGTATGCATGTTGTATTTATTGGGCTCAAACATGCAAAAACACCAGTATGGTCCTTTAAGCATTGAGGGTGTTAGTGAGTTTTAGTGTGACCTGACAACTGCAAGAATATATACAGACAATCATGAATGCATCACAGTTTACTTTTATTTTAATTTATGCAGATGAATAGGCAATTAGAACACTACGCTAAAAAAAAAAAAAAAAAAAAAAAGACAGACAGATTTCAAGTCCTCTAAAGAAATTAGCACACAAACATGCCGTTTCCAGCATGAGTTACAGACAGCAAAACGAGCATTTCAGCATTTTTAAACACAATTTACCGTCCTTCAGTGTATCACAGGAGCTTCACAGTGTGTGTCATGGTCAAAGCCTTACACATTACTGCATAAAATACAGGGTCAAAGCTACAAATGGATTAACACTTTTAAAGTACACTTGTAAAGAGCCCATTCAGGTTCAACCTGCAGGTAAACGTAAGAGACTGACTGTTTAAATTCATATCTCTGTCAAACAATGGGCCTGTGTGTTGTGTCAGTGTAAATGGAGCTGGATAAGCTGGAATCAGATTCTGTGTAAGCAAGCTCTTTTTCACTTTGTTGAATGTGACTGTTGAGTATGTTTGGATGAGCAGGGTGACCGAGCGTGATAAGGCAGCATTTATTGAACCACTCTGAATTCAGCACTTACAGAGCAACACTTTGCAAAAGTAGACAGAAGCATATACACAATAACAGGGTGACAGCTCCCTCCCTCCTCCTGCCGGATCCCCAAAATGATCTTCTCGCAGCAGAAAGGCGACTGTATCATCAATATTTCAGAGACGGATCTTCTTTCCGCTTTTCTGTGTCACACTTGTTGCAGCTTTCTCTACCTGCGTCAGTAAGAGTACACCTCCTCATCACAAACAGCGAGGGGATAGTATTCACCAACTCCTGCTGTTACTAGGAGTAACAAAGCAATCTCATATAACACATACTATACTGTCACATGCACTGCTGGAAGTCCAATTTAAACTTACTCACTACAACAACATGTTAAAATATAAAGATGTGTATGGCCTACATTTGCATTGCATAAACAGTAAAACAGACAAATCATGATTGATTACATTATACAATGCAAATCAACGGCATCATCAAGTTTTAAATGGAGTAAGAATTTGTGAATAATTCAGGCCATGCGCTGCCGGATTGCTTTAGATCAGTAAAGATGTGCTATAAATGGGAGCATCAGCATGCACATAGTCATAGAGATAGTACGGAGAGGCTGATAATACCAAATAACTGATATTCAGAACATTAAAGTTAATACAGAAATAAAAAAGTATAACCTTGTTTTTTGTAAAATGAAGCTCATGTTTGTACAAAAGAGTTAAGAATTAACATTTCCATGTGTCCACAGCATCTGTCTTATTACTAACAGTTTGCAAGTAAGGAGAAATGAAAAGGAGAAACTAAGTGAAGGATAATAGATGGGAATGTTGTTGTACACGGGTGTAAACAATCCTTTAAGCCCTGCTGTGTGACTGTGGCTTTTATCAGTGGCGAGCTGTATTTGCTCGTGTTTCAAAATGCTAAATCCAGTTACTGATAATGCTGAGCTGTGGGAAACTATCAGGAAAACATTAAAATGCATTAATGCTAAACATGTAAATATTCACAAATAAAGAAAACACTGTATGCAAAAAAAAAAAAAAAAAAAAGGCTGTACAAGCATCCAGACTGTAAAAAAGAAAACAAAATATATACATGGAATGCACAATGCATAGCTCTTTCTTACTATCCAGGCACCACTTGCTATACCATATCAACATCATGAGAAAACAAATTGTATGGCATATTAGCATCATAACCGCAAGTGAACGCGAAAGACAGTAAAACATTTTCCCTCAGTTGCAGAGTTTGGTGCATGTATTTGCAGATGATGTGATCCTAAACCTGAATGTCCTTTGATGAGTTCTGACCAGGTGCTTAGATGAAGACAGTCCACTGTGCCTGACAAGAGGAAGTGTTGCTTTGAAGTCTCTGGCAATGTGCAACATGATTGGACAGTTCAGTCTGGGTTTGCCTTCCAATGAGGCAGCGTGCTTAGACAGGCTCAACATAATTGGCTGGGTAAAGACCCAACTGACCATTGTCCAGGCGACCTTTGCACCAGCCCTGTTCGTCCTCTTCTTCTAGCTTGGTCAGCTCATCGCCTTTATCAGTGGAAGGAGAAACATATTTATATTAGGGTGAGATTAAGTGAAGCAGTCACCATTATTATTACACTGAGTAACTCCTATCATGGACTCTACTAACAAGAAACACTGTGATGGTATAAAGAACAGCAGGACTTTCACAATCATTGTTGCTGATAAACTTATATTAATCATTATTGACTTATGAGGTAAACATGTGTGCAAGAGTGTGGGCCTTTTGATATTTGTAAGATAGAGTCCCAAAACCTTCAGTTATGGATCATTAAGAATCACACTCACCTGCTTTGAAGCTGAGCTCATCCTGCTCTTGGCCTTCGTAGTCATACAATGCTCGCACTCTTACACCTTTGCCCACATCTTCATCAAAGGGATTTGTCCCTCCGTTGGTGTCATTGGCTGAGTTTGGGGCCGTGTGGTCTTCGTCTGACCACTCAGTGGAGGTTGTGTATGCCTGGATCTTCTCATAGCTGCTCACACTGAGCACAATACATTTCAGGAGTGCATCCATGATTCATCTTTACATCAAATTACACATATGCTAAATTACACTGAATTACTTCTGTTATTTCTGTTTTGGTAGTGGTAGTGTTATAACACAGTCATTTTTAAAATTTATTTATCTTTTTTTGTTTGAACAGATATTTAAAAAAAAACAGTTAAGTAAAACAACAAAAAGACAAGACAGTCATACGAAATTATTACTAGTAAAAAAAATAATAAGCATAAAAATAAAATGTGCAGGAGAGGCCAAAAAAAAAAAAAAAAANAAAAAAAAAAAAAAAAACAAAAAAAACAAAAAAAACAACAAAAAAAAACCCTGATCAGTGCTTATTTGGTGGCCTTCCCAAAATTAGAAGCACAACTCCAGATGAATTTATTGAATCAGATAAGCATTAGATATAATAATAATAATAATGATAATAATAATAATAATAATAATAACAATAATAATAATAATAATAATAATAATGAAATAAACAGAGAACTACATCACAAAAAAGAAAAAAAATGAGCTATAATCTGAGGTAAAGGGTTAAGATAGGAAACAGCAAAATAATAAGATGAGTATCGTAACAACAAATGGTTCAACTGAAAATATTTTAACTGCTTTTTAAATTAATTCAAATTTGCACAAGACCTAATGCAAACTGGTAATTTGTTCCAAAATGTGGGACCTCTAAATCTAATAGAAAATTGACAGAATGTTGTCCAAACAGTGAAGTTTGTTTGTTTGTTGACCTTGTGCCATAATAATGGATTTGGGAATTAAATTGAAACAAGTTCTGAAAACAAAAAGGTAACAAATTATGAATAGAGGAGAAGACAAAAACACAGGTTTGATGATTGTTTACATCAAAACTGGGTAAAATTCTCAGAGACTGAAATGAAGGAGCATCATTACCATTGGTACATATTCTGATGAAACTGTTTTGCATAGAGAGAGTATAGTTTAACTTAGTCTTGAAGGTACTTGCCCAATGTTACAATAAGAAATGTAAGGAAAAATCATCATAAAATATAACATAAGAAGATTTTTTTCTTGATAATAAGTAGCAGATTCTACTAATGATTCCAATATTTTTTGCTATTTTGCTGGAAATAATATTAATATGGTTTTTCCATGTATGTTTATCATCAGTGGAGATTCTGAGAAATTGTATTACTGAAACCTTTTCTAAATCCCTACCAGATAAATGGACTCTGGTAAATTTGGACTCAGCTGGAAATTTCTAGGAGTAAGGATCATGTAGGAGCTTTTTTTTAATATTAATTGATCCTTTATTTGATTTGAACCAAGTGTCAATGACACACAGTTCTGCATTCATTTCTATGGTTGACTTATATTCATCATTACCTGATAGAAAAATATTGGTGTCATCAGCAAATAGAATGAAGAATAATTTAGATGAAGTCAAGTGTAAATCATTACCATAAATAATCAGCAAAGGCCCTAAGATTGATCCCTGAGGAACTCCACAGGAGAGGGTTCTATAATTAGAGGGGATACTGTTCTATACCACAAATTGATTTCTCATATACAATAATAATTCAATACCACTTAAACTATACTAAGAGAGTTTTTGAAGTTTTGAGGAGTTTTCTGAATTAAAAATTAAATGAATGAATTAAAATATTGTGGTTGACAGTGTCATGAAAAGATGATCTGGATAAAAAGTTCTGCTAAATATGTACAAGTTAAGGTTAATGTAAGTTAATGTAAGTGTTCATCATACCTTCCCTGGTCTCCAACTTGAGTGTGGTCTACTGCTGATGTGACGTTAGTCAACATGACTCCATCACTGCTTTTCTTTGACTTTTCTTTCTTTGTGATGTTGTGGGAAAGTTCTGGGTTGTACTCCTGCAAAGCAAGTGATAAAACTTGTTTAGATGGACAATTTATTCAGTTTATTATGCTGTTGTGTACAATACAAGTGTCTTTAAAGAAATTTAGGAATGTGACAGAGTGCATTATGGCTATTGCTATTATGGCTACGATCAAATTTCTGCACCTCAAACTGTGGCCAATTCATATGCATGCCAGGGCCGCTTGTGTTACTGAACCATTTCAGATCTTCTTGTGGGCTGGCTGACGCGATGATGCATTCAAGTTCTCTGTACACCGTAGCATAACTGTAGAAAAAAAATCAAAGAATTTATGGCATGGGTCTTGATCAGCCAATGACTGTCCAAGCACTTATGTAAGAATCTGTCTCCTCGTACACATTGTTTAATTTCTCAAACCTTTGACTCTCGGTGAGGTTCAGGTGACGTTTGACATCCAACAGCACCTCCCTGAGGAAGCTCAGCCTCCTCTCTTCAAACTGCTGGCACTGATCAAACACCTGCTCCATGTTTTCCATATACTGTGGAGTGCACTTAGTCAGCTCATCCAGAGCCTTCTCATACTTTTCCTTGGCCTATAAGACACAAGCAATAAAATCATAAAGTAAGTCTATGTAAACATTTACTTTACACTGACCACTGTGCCCAAAAGTGGGAATTAGTAGATGATGGCAAATTAAATTTTCCTGCAGGTTTTGCTTTGAAGATGTCATTATTAAATCACTTAACTGACAGGACAAAAAGCAAGAAACTATAATTTCTTCTACCGACATTCGTTTCACTTTTGCAAATGAAACTTAATATGTGCATGTAATAGCGAAGATGTTGCAAAATTCTTCCTCGCTCTGCCTGGAGTGCTGGAGTGCTGCTGTTAAAAGTAAGACTGTTTATTCTAAAAAAAAAAAAAAAAAAAANAAAAAAAAAAAAAAAAAAGCATTATTTTGTGATATCATGTAACAGATGTGGTGATTATATTAAAGAGGACTGACTGATATATACACACTGCTTAAATGTTTGTTTTCAGCTCTGTGGTCAAATTAATGACCTTGGTGTCATAATTAATCTTGGTGAAAGAATAATAAACATGGATTTGAGCATGAGTGTGAAGGTCAAGGCAGCCAAACCATGAGAAGAGACTGAGACCAAAGTACACTTTAGCACAGCATAGCTAATGATGTCACATGGTTAATGTGTGACTGCCAGCTACTCTGCATTTATAACATCTGATCTAGAATATCCAGCTTTATTGTGTATTTCTTTAAATAGTCTGGATGTTGGTGAGATTTTTCAACATCATATCCTTGATCCTGCACCTTGTGTAGTCATGATGGGTGTTCCCTTGTCTGAGTTGAATGTTCTTACCTTCTGTGAATCCTGTTTGCACTTGTCAACTTTCTCATGGAGTTTTTTCTGCTGGTCTGCTGTCACAGAGGCATCAGCCCTGCCATTGGCTTCTCTGTTGGCTGCCAGCTTCTCCTCTTTGCAGGCCATGTGGTATGACTTTTTGGCAGCCTCAAGCTGAAGGGGTAAAATAAGAAGAAACTTTTTTTGCACTAATCATACTTGTTGAGCAAATCTGTATAACTGAGAAATGTACACAAGTATGCATGTGATCCTTTATTTACATATTATAAATAAAGCTGACCATGTTGTCCCCTTTATTCATGGACAGATGCTAAAGAAAAAGTGCACCCCTCACCTCTTTTAACTTTTTGGCCCATGGTTTCTGGGCCTTTTTGAAGCCCTCATCTGCCTCTTTGGCTTGCTTGAATCCACCCATCATCTGTTTGTGGTAGGAGTCTTTCTGCCAGTTCTTCACTTTCTCAAAGTCCTCATTGATCAGGCTGTTCTTCACTTCCTGGTGAAGCTCGCTCACCTTCTCTGCCTCCGTCATCACCGCCATCCAGGCCCGCTCCACTGTGCCATACTGGGGACCTGGTGGAGACAGTGAAGCATTAGATATTGACATATCAAAAGGGTCATTATGGTAAAACTATAGTCTTCCACAACAGCTCCACTTGCCTTTTTCTACCAGTTGCCTCCATCTCTTGGACCAGTCGGTCAGTTGCTGTGCATAGGTTTTTTCGATTTTGGCACGTTCCTGGATACAGTTCATCAGGTCATTGCAGAGTCTGTGACCATCGTCAATCCGCTTCACTGTACGTTTGTAGTTCCCCACCTTTCATAAAAAAAAATTTATATATATATAGATATATCTATATATATCGGTAGAAGGATGCTGAGGTTGGAACTGCCAGGCAGGAGGCCTAGAGGAAGACCACAGAGGAGATTTATGGATGTAGTGAAAGAGGACATGAAGTTAGTTGGTGTGAGAGAAGAGGAGGCAGAGGATAGGGTTAGATGGAGGCAGATGATTCGCTGTGGTGACCCCTGAAGGGAAAGCCAAAAGGAAAAGAAGAAGATCAGTTCAGTTAGATACACCACTACCAATGATTAGATCAGAGCTTCTTAACCTGGGGCTTGGGCACTTAAAGGTTTCACAAAATGTGCAGAAGATTGGAAAAAAAAATCTTTATGCTTCTAACTTTATGATTATATCAATTCAATTTTAACATTTTGTTTGTCATGCAACATTGTGAGTCTGTGAGCCCCCCATTCTCAATAAGAGAATACAATTTAATCTGAACCTGGACAAAACAGAAAGCTGAAATACAATTAAATCCAGTCCAGGAACAAAAATTGCACTACAACCTGATCCAGACCACTTTTGAGTGAAACACTGCTATATGATTCTTTTGTTTGGCTTTATTGCAGTACTTCCTTCACAATTGAAGTCTTATTTTGAAAGGAATATAATCTGCAGTAGTTCGTGGATTTTCAATTAGAAAAAGAAAATGGCAAGATGCTAATAGCGCAATAGCTTTTGTATTAATTATTTAAATTTGATTTATATTTGATTAAGAAAGAACACAATTTGCAATGAAACAGTGTCCATTGTGAAACGTGGGAACTTATAACACCTCATTGATGTCAAACATCCCCATTTTGAACAAAGCTGTCCCTACAAAACCACCTGAACTGTTTCAGATCTTGCTCAATGCTGTTTAGGAGATTTCCCCTGCTATTTGATTTATACTGATATGATATATGCATATTTTGTAACATAAATCTTGCCTTCTGTAGTAAGCAAGAAAAGGACCTACAAAGCAAAACTTTTTTCATGACTGACTATCATGGCTAAAGATGATGTGATTTTGCAACAGAGATTTCATATTATACTTTATATTCCATATAAAGCTACTGCTGCTACAAGGATCAGTGAGTGTGATGCTACTTTAAAGGGAAATCTTTCCTCTCTCCCTGCAGAGGTTTGATGCATTGATTAGGCAGGAAGGAACAACAGGGGAGAGACTTGTGCTGGTGCATGTGGAGTTATGCAATGAAAGCAGGGGGCAGGTTAATGTCATGTAATTTACAACTCCCTGTGAACGCAGGAGCAGCAACCTCCCAGAGAGCTGCATAATGTGATACGAGTACCCAGAGAGAGAGAGAGAGAGAGAGAGAGAGAGAGAGAGAGAGAGAGAGAGGCTAAAATCCCTTATTGCATCAATTTCACATCATACTCATTGAGAAAAATAGACAAATTCTTTGCATCTCTAGTGCTTTGCTGAAGGTGTGACACATGTTTGCACTTCATCCTGAAAATGATACTCAGCAATCTCAAGTGTCGCTAAATGGAAACCGCTCTGGGATAAATGATTGTATTCCACACCAGCCCTCTGCTTCAGCAGCCAGCAGCGTCAGCTATCAGCAGGCAGCTCTGCAGCAGCAGCTACTATAATCCAGACAGTGGCTGTGATGAGAGACTGCAGGCACCTTTGCTGCTCCAGCTGATCTCTAAATTGTATTACAAACCCTGAATTTACGACAAAATTTCTTTTCTCCCTGAAATACTTGCTGAGCTACCTTGAGTCCATCCATCACACAGATCTGAACAAAAAGCGTTATGACAATGTTACTGGTAGCTTTAAACTTTTATGTGGTCATATGATAGTGATATATGGTGATCACTGTCAACTGTCTCATACATAATGAATAGACTTCTGGGAACCTGTTGCTCATATTACTCAGAGTGTTTGTGTTTGGGAAAGGTCATTGGTGAAGTGACCTAATGAGAGAAGCCCAGCAGAACATATTTTTATTCATATTAACAGTACTTACAAAAGGTTTTTACACTTTGTTTTAACACATGTCAAGGTAAGAAAGTATTTTTTTTTTTTTTTTTTTTTTTTGCCAAAAGAACAAAAAATGAGTGCTAGAGACTTTCAACCAAACCCAGCACGGTTTTACAAAATCAAATTAACACTGTTGGTGGGAACATAATATGGATTTAATTAAGTGATGAAGGTATCCCCATCCATCTCCTATTCCAAGCAAAAACTGTTTGACAGAACTATGGGTCCATTTATAACTTTCATCCTATCTTTCTATATCTACCAATGCATGTGTTTAACAATCTAGATACCCTAATCATATGTAAAATGTAAGAAGACTAGGAGGACAACTTTTCAAGGGCCAGAGGAAGCAGTTTCAGTGAGATTTCATCACTTGGTGCTGTTGTTTCCCAGTTACATTTAATCTTTAAAGGCTATGATCTATTGTCTCACCTCCCAGAAGCTGTCTGTGGTCTCCTCCTGGCTGGCAGACTCGTCATAGGCCCCAGACATGGTTCCAGATTTGGCAGTGTGGCTTCAGGCTGTTGTGGTCTGCAGCAGAGTAACACTCTTCATGCACTGCAGGGGAAAATAAGTACAGAGTGTAAAGACAGACTGACAGCATCGTGATCGCAGAGATACACAAGATGCGTAATCAGAAACAATACCATCTGAAGTTATAAAGCTGATCTGATCACAGCCTGCCAAAATGTGGCTTCAGTGTTTCTGGTAATACCAACGTTACAAAACATGTTTTCACACTAAACACCATGTAGTAGTAAGGGTGTGATTGTTAGTTTCATCTCATCACTTGCATGCCTATTCCTGTAGCTCATGTGATGAGAACATCATGATTTGAATCTAGATTCATGCTAAGTGCCGTGTCAAGGATTTCAAAATGGATGTAAAATACAGTGTTAATGTAACCATAAAAATACACTGTATTCAAACACATACAAGTCTAAGTAAAATTACTGACAACACAGATTCACAGAAATATAGCAAATGATGTGATTCTTTTTTTAACTATCACCTCATCAACTCTAAGAAAAATGCAGAAAAAAAACATTTTGTGTATATGTGTCCTGTACTGAAATTGAGTACAGTACATTATATTCCAGCATGAAAGCAAATAATTACTGACATCCATGTAGAATGAAAGTATGTAATGTGCAAATAAGACAAATTTGACTATTTCCAACAAAAAAATCTAATTCCCAATGAAAACAATAATTCAGCTTTAAAAAAAACCTTTTGCTAATGAAGCCCATTTTATTTGTATATAATTAGCCACAATAAGAAAATTTCCATATATTTCAAATGTTTTGACTCTACAGAAATTTCCATCTTGTATACCACCAAGATGTACAGTGAACTTATTGACTCCAGTGATGAAAGCTACTGAAACATGCACAATCAGAAACAGATAAGGTAATGCAGCTGAATGAGCCAATTCACAGTTGTACAAAGTCTAAATTAAAGGTGACATGATCAGTGATTACTATCAGGAAAAATCAACTTACCATAGCATTTTACATAATATGGGTTTCATACACTTATGTCAGATTGGCAGCTACCTAGAAACCCACAGTCATCTTTAGAGCCCAAGTCTTCCAGCTATTGCTCTGTACTCCCCTGAGATGACTTTGTCAATAAATTTAATGACTGACTATTAATTTTCAATGGCATTGACTCACCCAGCCTCTTTCAGACTACTGTAGCTTAATTGCAGTGTAATCTTCCCTTCATATACTAAGCTAACATTATGCTAAGTCGTCACTGGAAGAATCTCATGCTGCTGCAGAAATTAATAGCTGTGACATGATTGCTAATGATGACAGGCTGAAATGAGGGCACAAAATGTCTCCCAGAGACAGGGCTCAAAGAAAGGACAGCATGGCATTATCTCAGCAGTGGTGGAAGAAGTACTCAAATCTACCAAACGTTCTGACCATAATGGAAAAAATATTGTATACTCAAAAGTAAAAAATACTGTATACTCAAAAGTAAAAGTCCATATGAAAGTCTTCTTAAGTAAGCTTGAATAAGTATTAGCAGTAAAATGTACTCAAGCGTCCAAAGTAAATGTATTCACTGCAAAGAATGGTTTCTGTCAATGTTAAATTACTGATTCAACATGAGTTAGTAGTGAAAATCCCCCAAACTGAAGATATGAACTTTTCATCTGACAGTGTAGGCAGCCAGCCCTGTATCTGCAGCTTTGAGGAGCTCATTACTGAATGACTAAAAAAACTCCCAAATTAGAGATATGAAAGTCTTTAATACAAACATTTTGAGGATACTCCTGCTTTAATTTTTTAATGCAATATATATGTGAAGAGAGAGAGAGAGAGAGAGAGAGAGAGAGAGAGAGAGAGAGAGAGAGATTTTATAACTATAAAAATGTGTCAGACCTTCAGCAAAACACAAACAGACCAAAATAAAACTTGAATAATTGAACAACAAAATCAAATGACCACAAAACCAAAATGCAGGGTTTTTTTTTTTTTTTTTTTTTTTTTGCTGCTCTCTCCTCTGAGGGACTAATGATCATCAGGGACCTCTGATGACCAATAAACCTTGAGTGACAAAGTGAAAACATGTCACTGCTGAAACAATCCAAATTTTATTGCACATACTGTAGATAGAAATTGTTTTATTTCATCTGTCAAGATACTTTAAGAAACAACAGCAGGATATCTTTGTGTGGTCAATCTGAGCTGAATTCATTTAGTTGTTGGTCATTGTGTCATTATGAACAAACCTAAACCAGTGCTGGTGATGAAGAAGAGCTTGTTGTAGAAAACAGGCAACAATAACAACAGAGAGAGAGAGGTGATAAAGAGAGATAGGCTTAGACAGGAGATCAGGGGGAGGGGTGAGAGCTGCATGGGTATTTGGGTCAACCATGGACCAATGGATGGAGCAACATGTTTGACAATGGAAGGGGGAGATAGGGGAGATAGTTCCAAAATACAAAATTGAGAGAATCAAGGGACCAGCTACAGCAGCCAAACCTAACAATTTTTAGTAAAAGAAATGCCTTGGCCGGATGCAGCATGGAGCGTGGGTAGAAAAGTGGGTGTTTATCATGCTTGGTTAATCCATTAGCTGCGTGCAGAGCGGGGGCTTTTGTTCAGAGTAGCCCTTGCTTGGTTCACAGAAAGGCAAGATAGCAGTGTGTGTAAACCAATACACGCTAAAGACTTAACACATCCAACAAGATAAAACCAAGGCAGAATTTCTGTTACTGTGTTCCGATTAAGATTACATTCTTTTGTGAGTTATGCACTACAGACAGACAAAACAACCAACACACCAATACC
>VXCM01004137.1:55932-136132 GCA_014773175.1 Lucifuga dentata
CCACACACACACACACACACACACAAACAAAAAAACCACTGGCAGCATGCTCTAAGATTGAGCCACCAGTGCCTTGCTTTGATTAATTCTTAAGTATCATAAAAGCAGAACCTGTTCTTTGCTCCATCAGCGCAACCTGCAGTCTCCACACTAAGATCCACATCCTCACAAACAAGCAAATGAGACTCAAACACGTCGGCAATCCCATCCTTCTAAGAGGCACCAAAGCCCAAAGCACAACTCCCAGCACAGCCAAGCAGAGGCATCCACACACAGCATAAATCCCCTCTGTTTAACCACGACAAGACAAAAGATGTTGAGACACCCAGAGAGAGAGCACAGCCTCCGCCACAGCAACAAAAGCTTACCCCCAGTCCTCCATTAACGTGACACAGCGGCTAAGGCTACAGCTAGGAGAAAAAAGAGACACGTGGGCTCCTCCGGCACTCAGCCCCTCTCCTCCTCTCCTCCAGTTCATTTATTTTTGTTTAGCACTGCCTGCTTTTGCATCAGTGGAGAATATGATCTGGTCACTTTAATCTATGATCTGACATCTTCCTGCCTCGAGCACTGTGTGGGCGAAGTGTGTGTGTGTGTGTGTGTGTGTGTGTGTGTGTCAATGAGTGAAGGATTATCCTGTGGTGTTTTGCTTGAATAGCTCAGACAGAGCAGCAGGCCAGAAGGAGAGAGGAGAGGGTGGGGTAGGTGGGCTGCTGCCTATGAACACTATATGTAGATGCTACATGTACTGTAGATGTGTTGGGTGTTTTGATGACCAGATTTTGATTCTACAGGTACACATGCTAAGCAAAAGGTATAGAACTGTACTTTTTTTATGAGCTTGTTGCTGGGGTCGTATCAATTAATTACTGTAGCTTTCGTTCGAGTCCGTTGTTGTATCCCTACCTATAAAACAACCATAAATCATTAGGCAATACTGAAAAATGTCAGTGTGCTACTTTTTCCCAGAATTCTCCCGACATTGCATTACTTTTGGCTGCCACTTTTGGTCTGGAGAGTGTAGCCAGACCAGCCAGTAGGAGTCACTAGTGCTGCAACAACAACAATATCTATTTGTGTTTAATGGGACCAAGCCAGAAGCATCACTGCTTTGGATTGAAGGAGAATACTTCGTCTCCTAGCTTTCCAGGCGCATTGTTCAATGTATATAATATTATCTGTATAACAGGGAAAAATGAAGGAGTAAAACCATAATATGTCCTCTTTAACTGATTTTAGCTGCTATATCTTTTTATTCAGGCTTTACGGTTTCAACTTTGAAAATTTAGAGTGACTCAAGTGTTCCATAACAGCAATGTTATGGATCTGCTATGCTACATCTGTGAAAAATGTACTGTTCAGTACAAAAATGTACTCATTTTGAGTATGAAAATAAACTGACAGTGTCAGTGGATAACAAACAGGGATCAGAAAAGGGTGGGAGCATAGTTTCTAGGAAGTGGAAGTTAAAGCTATAAAGCTGTTATCTTTCCAAAACACAGATGCACCTGAAAATGAATATAACTGAAAATGTACTAAGGATTATTAGTGACATTATCAGTCACTGGGATTTTTGAAACAATGAGAGACAAACAACAGGTAACTTTCCTCCTCTTCTAAATAGTCCTCCTTTTGAGGAGTTGAGGCTCGTAGGAGCATGAAAATGAAAATGAGGATGGGAGAAGGACAGCTGTAAGAGGTGGAGTGGGAGGAAGTTTAAAGATTTTGGTCCATTAAACAGAATATAAAAGAGCCTCTGATTGACACTCCTATAGCACTGGGGTGAATGTTCAGAACAAGACACCACAAATTCCTACTGGCTTTGAAAAGATCCCGTAAAGGGCCAGCAGGGTGGAGACACAGGTGCAGTAGACCCACAATTATAAGTTCGAACATTGTAAATTCACACATTCCTACCTCATACTATACATAAAAATACAACAGCAGCATTAAGTAAAAGTCCTCTTTGACTGTACTTCTGTTCACAGTTATCACTACACTAACGCTGAAGTAGAATCTGCAATTCTGAGGAAATATCAGACTATCCCTCTACTTGATAGCATTATTTCAGCCAAAATTATTCATATTCAAGAGCTAAGATATCACTCTGAACAAGACAATACTCTCAAAAAGATCAGGAAGACCTCTGTCATAGTCTCAGCTGGAGCTCAAGCACCCTGCCTGTTAGTCTGGTGTGATGTCACATCCTGATGGCCTGGCTGTCAGTGAGATGAGACCCATAGAAGCACGGGGACGGGTGGTTCAGGTGGCTCGGTTGATAAATCCGTGTCTCTGCTGATTGATCGTCTATGTGTGGAGGACTGAACTGTGTGCTGAGCAGGACAGGCGTGGTGGGAGGCAGACAGGTCACGGTGGGTGAGGATGATGAGAAAAAGATGAAAAAACTCTGCTGCTGGGAAAAGATACTCCGCGACAATTTGAGTTCTAACTATTTTGCAAAACATACTGTGTTTTTTAAAATTATTTTTTCCTACCTTCCAGACAGCCATGTGTTTTCATTTATTTATATATAGCATAGAAATTATTTTATTACAGCCATGGAAAATGCTGGCTTCTGATTGACTGGCAGGTGCTCATTAAAAGTATTTACCACATCACCCAAAATTTTGTTTTGGACAGCAAATTAGCCACTGTTCTAAATCTGTACACATGTTATATTAAACTGTAGATAACTGTAGCAACTTTTGATCATACATTTCCCAGTTAACTCACAGAGGCAGGCAGAGAAAATGCCACTGTGCTATCTAAGAAGGTTTATCTCAGTAATCCAGGTTGTAAAATACCTGAGAGGTTAAGTACAATTGCTGGACCAAACGATTCCCTGACGATGGGTGTGGCTGCCCCATGCAAATCAATGCTCTTACCATTTCCCAACACTAGTTTGAAATGAAGAAACTTTTCAGGTGAATGGCAACATGTCTTCAGTCAAAACTTTGATCCAGTGATTGCACTTCACTTCCCAGACAATGTGCTTCATGTTGTGGCTTTCTTTGCCTCTATCCTTTTTTTTGCTACAACAGGGCACCTTGTTCTTGTTTATTGCTTCCTGACTACACACTTGAAACTCATTTGAGATGTGTAATCTCTTACAGTTAACGTCACATCTGCATTTATTGTTATTCGTACGCCGTCATTGTAACTGGTAATGCATTGCAGACAAATCTGGAAATCTGCACTTAAAACTATATTACCATGCAATAAAAGTATAACAAAAATAATGCAGACAAGATGTTCACTGTGATGGATTACTTTGCTCAAGTAGATTAGAAGAGCTGCTGCATTTTCAAAACATATAAACACTCACAATTTTACCCTAATTCCCATGCATTGCCCCCCATCACAATAGGCACTCATAAGCATATGCTCTGTTATAACTTATATTGAGGCACAAACTTGCCCAAAGGTTAATATATCAAACTCTGTAGTCTGTTTCGGTGATTGGAAGCTATAAGTGAAATATATTGTGTTTGACATAAATATAATAAGAACACAACTTTCATGGCAGAGCTTTGAAACAAACTGAAACACAGCAGTGTACTCCTCCTCAGGACATCCATCATGTTCTTTTCTGAGATAAAAGACAGCAGGAAACGAGACAGATGACATTTTCAAAGATGAGAGAGATCCTGTCACACTTCAAAGAAAAGCAAGCAAAGAGACTATATCACCTTCCTGAAAAGGATATCTGCTTTCCACGCAGTTAGACAGAGATCAGTTTAGGGCTGCAATAAAATATTATTTTTATTATTGACTATTTTTCAATAACAGATTACTATCAAAATAGTCACACATGCCTATCACATGTTAACAGAACCTGGGGGTGATGTCCAAAACCCCAAATGATTTCAACACAGACCCTCTGACTTCAGCATATCTACGGTGAGATTTTGGCCACATTTATTATTTTTTCTTTCCCTCAGGACAGATTGTTGCAGCTGTTGCCCTCATCAGATTCAAGTCCTATAAAAAGAGACAAATTCATCAATTATTCATCTTGCTGTGAACAGATAGAGGAGATGACCAACCTGACTCAAGGGGAGAACTCTTAAGGTTTGATGCAATCTCATACCATTGTCAAGATAATTGGATTATGAAACTAAAGATCAATATGAGTGAGCAGGACTACTGTACACCTGAGCAAGCAGCGTATCTGTAATGTTTACACCTTCAGGACAGTTTCATATTTGCATCTGTGAGGCCTGTGTGTCAACAATTGAAATGTCATAACGAAATGTCAGCTAATCCCAACAGCACAAAGCAAGTGTATAAGGATGAGCAAGCGTAACATCCGGCCTACTGAGATCCAATCACAATGCAGGCAGCATCCAGACAATGAGAATGCATGTTGATCCATGATGTAAATGCAAGTTTCACCATCAGATCTCAGAAATCCAGCTAATTTATTTGGATACTGAGATTGCATTTTAATGCAAAGTGTAAAAGGGGCCGAAAGTAGCAGATAAAGAAAATGTGAATGAGAAGCATGAATCAGTAAAAATCTCTGTCCTCCCTCCAGATTTACTATTATTACTCAGGTAGTGTTGATAAAAGGCTCTTAACTGTCAGCTGCTCTCACAGCGTTAATAGCCAAAAGTATAGGACTGTAATTATGTGTTATGCTATAATTCCCCAGTTGAACTAAGGGAAAAGTATGGTATCCATTTTATAATTTAATTTTAACAAAAGAAGCCACAGATATACAGTACAAACAGACAATAAGTGAAACAATAGAATGAAGTTAAAATTCCGGAAACACCATTTTAATCCACAATAATGATTTGTCAAAAGCCAAAACCAGAAAGAAGAATATCTTACAACTCATTCCTGTTTCTCTATTCATGTATAATCAATAATACAGAAGGTCTGCATACAAGAGGATTTTTACAGGGTCCAGCCGGTTTAGAAGCTACAACTCTGCACAGTAAAATCAATGTCCAACTGATTCAACAGTGCAAATGTGAACTGCTAATATTGCTGACTTAGATACAACAGGAAATAATTTCTTAGATGATTAAAAACTGCACTAGAAAAAACACTGAACCATACAGAGGCTGACTGTACTACAGCCACATTAATCCATGTTTCTATTGCTTGACAAATATACGAAGGGTGTGTCAAAGGTGAAACTACATACAGCAGTTAGCATACACACATCCTGAGTACTTCAAGTGCATAACTTCAGTTAGGTAAGACAAAGGTTAATGTCCTCTCTCTCTATTTAAGCCAAAGTGACTTTGTTTAATCTCTCTTTGAACATGAGATGTTTGAAATAATCTGAATACATAACAAAATTCTTTCATTAGACTCAAAATTTATAATTGGTAAAATCTCAACTAAAAATTCAGGTTACCTACCACTGTATATACTATGATTTTCACAGCAGACGTGCGGCTGTGACATTAGAGATCAAAGTAGTTACTGAACCTGATCTGTCCTCTCTGCAGCTGCTCAGTCTTAACAGTGTCACGCCGAGCAATTTCTGGCCGTCTCAGTGTAACTGAGACAAGACGCAGAGTCAAAGAGCGTTAGTGCTCACCTGCAACCATGACTCATCCTGTACACCTTCCACACACACACACACACACTTGAACTTTGACATACCCCTGAGAAGACACATTAGGCTATCAATAATTAGCTAGTTGCACATTCCTGAGAGGGGAGTCTTCACAAGTGACTTGTACAATCAGTCAATTGAGCAGAGAGGATTGTGAGTACACCATGGTTCGACATCAGGTCCGAGAGGGAGCCGGTTATTATGCATGTGTTTGCATGCATGGTACAGCATAGCTTAAAGGACCATACTGTCTATTTGGCATGTTTGAGCCTAATACTGTCAATTTTTATACACTTAAGATTACTGACAATCATTTCCCAAAGCATACTACTGGAACATTGAATTGAAAAATTTTTTGCTACCTTCCAGAATGCCATTGGTTGTAGTTCCTTCTGGTACACTATTAAAATCAACTTGTTGATACTTGAAACAGTCTTGGGATAGGTAATCCATCATCNTTTTTTTTTTTTTTTTTTTTTTTTTTAAGTTAGGTAATTTTAGCATTTAAGCGCAATAAAAAGTGAGGAGTGATCTGAAAATGCTTCTTGTTGTTCTACACTACAGCACTTGAATACTAAGATATTACAGGATTTAGTTATGTTTTTACTGAAGGGAAACATTACTGTGCCTATTTTTACTATTTTTGTGACAGTTTGCAGTATTCTATACATATGCAATCACAATACAGTGTTTAGTGTTATATTGATGAAAAACATCTTGAGATATGATATTATTTTAAAGCTATATCGCGCTCCCCTACTTGAGACCTTCCAGGAGGGCAAAATGCTCAGGAAGCAGTGTATTTCACCACTATATTGGAGAAATAACAATTGTTTGGAACTTATGGAGTACTCTGAGCAAAACCAATTAAAAAGGATACACACATATGTAGAAATCACACACAGACAGAAGCTCATCTCCCCTATATGTGCCATCTGTGTATTATCCAATCACATTTCCCCTGTGGGATTCACTCCAATTAACCCTAACGTTATATCTCATTAACGCAGGAAGTAAGTTACGACCACTGAGCAGGCAGTAGGAGGAGCGATGCGGCTGGAGGTTTGGCCATATGCCTGGTGATGAAAACACACTCTCATAACTGATGATATTTTCCTGCTGTATTTTGACATCATTTATTTTCATCATTATAGTTGATTATTTTAGTCAGAGATGTTTACTTTTGTGGTTTAAAAAAATGAAAAAATCTTGTAGTGACATCGTGTGCCAGTTTGAAGGTCTAAATGGATAAATTGTGTTTGTTTAGCAATATGTCATATTTTATCTATAATGATGTAGGTTTTTTAATACTAACTGTTGCAGTTGATTCTAGGGAGTTGTTATTCTATTTTATTTCTCCATATATTTCATGATGCATCAAAATGAAATGAGTGGATGTCAGCTTAAAAGCACCAACATTCACTCATTCAGTACTTTTGAAGTGTCAAGACTTCAGAACACGCAACCAGCTGCTGCACACAAGAATTTGAGTATTGATATCAAAACTGTACATTTTTTGATGCCTATGTTGCTGAGTATTTTTTCTACCAAACTTCTGAAAACCCTCAGTCTTTAACAACAAACAGCCATACAAGAACTTTATCTAAATAAAAAGTATCAACCTAACATTTTTTTAAGTACTTGATGCTACAGACATATTTCAGATGATACTTTTCAATACCCAGCACTAGCAGTTCTGTGGACCTCCTGTTCCACGAGAAAACAGTTGTTTTCATTGGAAACCTAATCAAAAATTATAAAAGAAATGTCATGTTTTGGATAAAATTATTACTGCCATTTCTATTTCACTTTATATTTAAAATTGACTGAAAAGGGGATCAAACCCAGCCACACAGATCATTAGCCTATATTCTTTACCACTGGGAGTCACTCATGTGAGGTCTCCTGTGGATAATGGGGGGCGGGGGNGGGGGGGGATATACGTCTGTGGAGCAACATTTAATATTCTACAGCTATTTTTTTTTATTTTTTATCCTGGCTTGAAAGAATCTAATCAATACTCCAGGACAAGAATTGAGAGCCTCTTTGCTCTCCATTCCAATTTGGTTTTAATTCATAACCACACCCACAGCTCTGTGTGCTTAGCTGGAGTGTGGACAGGGCAGTTATTGAAGCCCCTTCTTCAGCTGCTATAACCACACTGAGAACTCTGCATGGTAACACTGGGGAGAAATGTCAGATACCACAGTTAAGTGAGCGAAATGGAAGTGACCCATTCAAAGACAGTGCAGCTGCTAATAGCTATGAGACACACACACACACACACACACACACACACACGTGTGCACACACAAACTGCCTCTGTTGATGTTCTCATGAATGAGAAGTGTGAGAACTGAAACCCATTGAGAGGAAACGTCCAGTCATGCAGGTATGTTATAACACAATCATCACTATTTTCAGATTATAATATCTTCATATCAGCTAATCTTTATATCAGCAAAAACACATCAGCATACATGCATGAGCATTATATGACGCAGACAGAAATACATACATCCATGTGCACGGACGCAGTCAAACACACTCCTGTACACACACAGACCTCTTCTTAAACCCAGTCACCATAGCAACATCAAGCCCCTTCCTTCCTCCTGCTTTGGCTGTAAAGCATTTCGCTGACGATATATCTGAGAAGCACCGTGCCTCACGGGAGCAGCCAACAACCTCTAATAGCCTCTCTCTGTTCCTCTTAAGATGTTATTTGCTGTTATATGGGTTTTCTATCATCTACAACAGAGATGGAGACACACACAGACACACATTAACACACCTAATTTATTAAGCGCCAGAAAGTGGAATCACATGTGCCTCTGTCCCACATGATACAGATTCATAAAGGTAGAAAACTTATTGGAAACTGGATATTTAGGTTTTTGAATGTCGTTAGCCCAACAGTAAAACATTCGCCATCTTGCAGGGACCTGGCAACCTGGCTTGCAGAGCTGCATGCTGGACTGAGCTCTGCACTGCAACCTGCCTGCTGGATTCTGCTGATTCAGAATCCACAGGCATAGTGCAGCCAGACAGTAAAGCTTATAGACAGAGATGGAATTTCTAAGCAGTGTCTGGAAGGATGTGTTCTGATACAGGTTATATTTAACATAAAACTCATATTGATGTGCATAATTTGCTCAGTCAGCTTGGCTGAAAACCTGGGGTTTCTTTGGGAGTCTGGAAATGTTTGTGAACTTGCTCTTCTACCTAGACACCTACAGAGATGGATGCTCTGAACCGAACATATTCTTAATGTATTGTGGTTAGAAGAAACTCAAAATCCAATGGTTTAAAAGATTGCAAATGCATTTAAAGAAAGGAAAAATCTAAAATAAAAAATAGCCTGAGTTTTTCAATAATTAATTCAACATCACAACACACACAGCATGTCTGTTATTATGTGAACTCTGTTGATCCCATGGAATAAAGAAAAGGTCTTGTGCCGCGCCCCACAACATCAACACTTCTGAATCTTTAATCTGTGACTTCAGCTGGAAACAAATGACACAGGATGTAAACTCTGGACCTTTAGGGACGTGTAGCCTGCCTTTCTCCCATTATTCCCTGTGAGGATCCCATCTCAGGCTCCAATTACTTTACAGTTCAAGCCAAAGCCCTGCTCTCTGCAGCACCATCCAGCCTCCGAGCCTTGTATGAAGGAAGCTCCTTTCCATTAAACAATGTAAATGATCAGTTTGGGTATGTCTATAAAGTAAGATTGAAATTATACATCAAATCCACTTATCCTGACACTAACAAACCTTACAGGGCAGCAACACAAAATATAACTTTATAGCCATCCAACCAGAAATACAAATAAAAAGGGCTAAGCATGATTGAAGCCATATCCAATGATACAGAGGCAAAGAGGACTAATAAAACCTATGAGAAAGCATAATCATAATTTAATCTTTCTCTCGATCATGTAATGCCACACAGAGATGTGAGCTCCAGACGTGACATGCCAAGCTTTAAGTACAAATGAATATTGCAAGTAAACACTGGTGTTTCTCCCCACTGGGAATAACACGGTTCAATCCATATTTATTTATTTATACAGGAAAAATAAAATAGCCTACTCAGGATTTAATTAAATTAATTACATTAGCAACGATGAGTCGTTTGTTATCTTTTCATGAAAATGGAGAAGAGCCGAACTGGGTTTTGCAAATTAAATACAGTAACTGGCTGTAATTTGTCACATGAATTAATTCAATTAGGCACCCACTCAAATAAAGGCACTTTAACACTTGGGCACTGACACACACACACACACAGAGAGAGAGAGAGAGAGAGAGAGAGAGAGAGAGAGAGAGAGAGAGAGAGACAAAGCCACTGAATGACAATTATCCCTCAAAACCAAATAGGCCACACACGTGCTTGAATGATCCACAAAACTCTATCTGGTCTTATGATAAACTTACCAGAAACTGAATCAATTAGTATTTGTTCATGACAAAGCCAATCCACTTGTTTATTATCCTGTGCAAACATTTACAGCATCTAAAATGATCCCCTGTGAAACATAGCCATATTTGTTTAGGCCTTGTTATGGCAGGAGTTTGATGATGAAATGAGATGACATTTGTAATTACAAATGGCGTAAGAGGCAGAGAATTTCTGTGCAGCTTTTACACTCCAAATAAATGCAGAGTGAGAAGGTAAAAGCCTAAAGACACAAAAAACTCTGGCATAAATGTGTTTTTATATTGATTGCTTTCTTTTGTCAGCGTATGGGCAGACAGGGTGGTAGATTATTCAAATTACTTGATGATTTTTTTTTTAATAAATGGAGTAGTGCATTAAACTGGTGCATGCTTTTCATGTTTAATTTCTCTATCTAAGCTTGTTCAGGTATTAGAGAATAGTCTGTTGTGTGTGGTGTGGTTGACACAACGGTCCATGACTTTATGTGATCACACTTCAGAAGCCTGGACAGAGCTCCATGATGATGATGATGATGATGATGATGATGATGATGGGAGCCTCACAGCAGCTCTGACCTGCTACACCAGCTGCTCCACACACATCCATCAAAGAAATAAGGGCTTTGGAACCAGGATTTCCCCAGAGGCTAGATTTTTTTGATTAGACACCACCCACAGCCCCACGGACTTCTAGAATCCGCATGTGCTGCGCAGAAACTAATCAAATATTCTCCTTTCCGACGTCAAACTAAGCAGATTGCATGACTTATACACAGTTTTAACAGACGGGTCCAGTCTGCTTTGGTTCAACTCAGATCTCCATCACTTCCAAACAAACTGAAGGCTTTGTAGCACATAGAGAACGGACATAGAATATTTTTTCTCGAATTAAATAACTTTTAATTTAATCATCTTTAAATTAGTCTCGGCAATACCAACTGGCTGACAAACATTGTTAACTGATCTAACGGTTTATCAATAAAACATTACACATTGGTTATTTTTCAACACAAAGACAAGCTATTGGGAATTAATGTGATATTATTAAGAATAACATACCTAAGCGAAATCCAACTTCTTTGTGTATTTTTAAAATGTGATCATTGTCTTCATAAGCCGAGCAGCCTCCGTTGTATCACCGGTAACCGTGTTGCTGAAAGGGGCGGCGAGCCGCCAGATGGGGGATGGTCCGACTCCTTACGTCAAGACAGACATGATAATAAACAATACCACTTCCGTCGGGCTCTCTCAAAATAAAATGCTTATGGTTGATATATGATACTGCACACGGAAACGTTGAGAATGAGAACAGGGTGGTATGCAAATAGCCTACCTTGTAAAGTATTTACAAGGCTGATCCCCATCCATCTCAGCAGATCGTCCATGCACCTTATTGGTTTTATGTTATTTTGTTTCAAAATTATGTAAAATAGTTTGAATATAGTGTCTTCAATTATTTGGAGTAATAATATTTAAGCAACAACTTGTTTTGTAGTGTAAAAATTTTATAATACTATAATACAGTTATTTTATTGTGTTTGTTATGTCCAACTTATTTTTTTCCAATCTTTTTATTTGCGGTTCTGTTGCATGTCAGCAATAAAATAAAATAAATAAACAAAACAAAACAAAATAAACAAACAAAAAACAAACACCCATCCACGTGAGTCTCAGATGGATGGATCTGAGTCTCAGTCCATTAGCAGACAGAAAAGAGATCCTCCCCAGAGGAATCTATTCCATTTTTGAGGTTACGTACAGCAATATTCCAGTCAGTTTAGCATTACAACTATCTTTAATATTACGCCCCTTAGCTGCTAAATTACAATGAAGAGGTGACAACTCAAAGTTATAACAATTAAAAGTAATTAATTTGTCTTTCACCTCCCTCCAAAATTTGTCTAACTCTCTCTTTAAGTTAATACAAGTTCTAAATCATTCATTAATTAAAGTCATGTGAACTTAACGCATCTCATATATCAATAGCATGCATGGATGCTGCTAATAAATGCGACGTACACGTATTTATTTATTATTTATTAATAATATATAATACGTATAATATATATAATATATAATAATATAATATTATTATTTATTTATTTATTTATTTGTACACTCCACACCAGGAGGTGGCGACATATCGCAGATGGATCAGGGCTTCAGAATAATCCTTCCTTATCTGCATCAGTCGTTCCTTCCGGCTCCGGTCCCTTACCAAGTGGAAAGGTAAAGAAATACCCAGCTAAAGAATCTAAATATATCTTCACCATCTTGTGTTCCTTTACATTGAAAATGCGGATGCTTGATTGTTTATGCTGTTGTAATGAAATCATAAATCGTATTTAAGTCGTAAACGCTTTAGAACAGTTGATATTAGAGTTGGAAGTGAAGTGACCCCGGCTCTGATATCCCCGATTGGCAGCCATTTCTATCACTTAACGCGGTGTGGCGTTTGCTTAAATTTCTGAATAAATAACGTTAAGGTCATATAAATACCTGTAAATTAATCTAATGGACCTATTCTGTGTGTTACTTTATAGAATTCGTGCTCATTTAACACCAGCACAATGGCTAATATGCTAGCTGGCTAACATGCTAGCATGTCGGAAGCTAATGTTGGCTTCGTGTAGCTGATGGATATCATGTTGCTTTTTCCCCATAGATGCTGATGCCCAAGAAAAACCGCATTGCTATCTATGAGCTCCTCTTTAAGGAGGGAGTCATGGTGGCCAAGAAAGACGTCCACCTGGCCAAGCATCCCGAGCTTGCCGACAAGAACGTGCCCAATCTTCATGTGATGAAAGCGATGCAGGTGAGAAACTGGCGAGGACTAAGCTTTGGCAATTGTCAGTTTGTTTCAAATAAAAGTTGAAAAGTGTGTAGAATGTTTCGTCAAGTTTTGTACAAGATCTGTTGCCCAAGCATACATAACATTGATTACAAGAGGTAGGTGATACTAACAAAATCAAGTGTGGATATTGTGGATATGTAGGATTTATAATACTGTGAACTGATTTTTATCAGACTGTAATATGTTTATGAATACAGACAAATGAGGCAACCTGGTTTGGCTCCAGGAACCAAATTAGGTACCTAGAACCCACCCAAGTGACATCTTAAAATTTGTTATAGTTTGATCCCTTGTCCAAAACCTAACAGCATTCAATTTACAATGATGAATGAAAAGCATCAGATATTAACACTGAAGAAAATGCAGCCTGTAAATGTTTGACATTTCCACTCAAGAAATGATTATAAGCTATTCACAACATACTAAAATTGTTTAAATTTCTGTTGACTGCCTGATTAGTTGTCACCCTATTTTTGTATAATACTTAAAACTTGTGGTGAGTGTGTTCAGAACATTATTGATAATGTGCAGAGCCCAAGCCAACATTAGTAGCTGATATCTGCTTATCACAAGATGGATTGGCAGTATGTCAGCAGAGATTTGTAAAGTAAATGTTGTAAACTTAACAGGTCTCATCTTATTTAACATTGATTTTTCTTTGAATTTAACTTGATTTACAGTAGATCTGAAACTAACTTTTATCCTCATTCACTGTTACTGTCAACCTGACAGTCTTTATTCACTAAAATATCATGGCTCCCTACTACAATTGTCAAGCTGAATTCAGGAGTTCCTGACAAAAGTGATGGTTTTGTGTTTATGTCAAGAAGAAATGCATCATAAGTTACACCTTTTTCTTTGACTTTAGTATTGATACTAGCCTATAAAAATACATCATCAGTCAGGTTGTAATAAAATGATTATGTGTAATGGATAATCATTTAGAAGCAGCCTGTGTATTTTACTCACATGTAGCAGTAAAGCATAAAGATGAAGCTCATGTGCTCAGTTAATAGACAAAGTGACAAGTTTTATCAAGTAAAAATATAAACATTTGCTTCTTCCAATTTCTTGAATGTTAAATATTTGCTGTTTTTTCTTTGTTTCACATTGAAACTCAAATGCCTTATTTATTGGATTGTCAGACTAAATAATGTTTGTGTGTGTGTTTTTCTTTCAGTCCTTGAAGTCATGTGGGTATGTCAAGGAGCAGTTTGCCTGGCGTCATTTTTACTGGTACCTCACCAATGAGGGTATTCAGTACCTGAGAGACTTCCTCCACCTTCCTCCTGAGATTGTGCCCGCCACCCTGCGTCGCCAGACCCGCCCAGAGACCGCAAGGCCGAGGCCCAAGGGTAAGACCTGAGTCATACGTGTGCTGGGATTTTCATAGCAGCAAAAACCTTGACGTGATATTTTCGAAAACAAACTTTTATGCAGCAGTTTTAAGTAGATACCGTATTAAGTCCATTTCCTCTAAAAGAGATTCAGATCATTCAAATCCTAATTCCAAATTGTGTTTGATATTGGCACTAATAAATAATTGAATTGTAGAGTCATGTTGCTTTATAATTTCGTGGTCAGTGACCAGATTTTATTCTAATAATGCAGCTGTTTTTAGTTGTTTACAGAAACTGTTTTTTGCAGTTTCTGTTACAACATTTTATTGTCGTAAACAACAATAAAATTAATATGTAGAGTGAATTCTTGCACAGATCCACAGTTGACAAAGCCGACTTGACAGTGAATCATTGGTGTTTATTTGATGCAAACATGCTGAGTGGATGCATTCCACATAGTCAAAGCTACTGGTGTGTGTTGTGTGTGTAGTGTATTTAGGGATGAACATCAGTTGTTTCCAGTTCTGGTTTGGGGGTGGATGAGCTGTATCTGCATTACAGGTTGTCAAAAGTGGAAATCAGGCTGGCACCGAAGAGTATTTAGAAATCCTCTTTACACTCATAATCCAAATCATTACAAATTAAATCTTGTGATATAAGCCATCAAATGAACAAAATCTCAACCTCAGCTGAAGTTAGAGGTACCTGACCTGTCGGGGCACGACACAAAAAGCGTTAGAATTAAGCTGGTTGTTAATGTTGGAATCTGGATCCTAAGCAGGGATGTTTGAGTAGATGTTGAGCAAATGTCAGCGTTCCTGCTGTTGGAAAATGTTTACATGCTGAGAATATGTGCTTGTCATAATGTATGTTTTATTCACGAATCTTTGCTCTATGATACAAAGTCTTTAGTTTGGTCCTACATCTTCTCTTAAGAGTCCCTGAGGCCAAATTTATAGAAATACTGAGTTAAAGTACAGAAAACATCTCACTGCATTTTTCACATTAACACAATGTGTTTGATGTGTATGTGACAAATGAAGAACCGTGAACCTTGATATTTCATTTCCACTTAATTGTGAAAAGTTCAGCCTTTGCTCATTAAATTAACCTTGAACCAAAGCAACAGTTTGACCTCAGTGTTTTCTTTTTTATTACCCTTTTTCCAGGAATGGAAGGAGAGAGACCTGCCCGCCTTCGTGGGGAGGCTGACAGGGATTCATACAGGAGATCTGCTGCACCCCGTAAGTATATATTTGATAATACTTTTCATCTTTCAGAATTGCTTTGGTCTTCAGATGCAATGTGCAGCCTTATTTTATGCTTGAAGGAATTACCGTCAGAATTGTAAGCCATTGATTCAAAAGATACAACAGGAAAATGTAAACACAATTGTCAAAACATGTAAATCCAGATATTCACGTTAAAGGACAGTACTGGTGATTTTGCATGTTTAAGCACTACATACCACCTGCGTACACACTGCGTTACCGACAATTTCCAAAACATAAAACTGTATTATAGTTTTCCTGTTATTTTTTCAAATCCCCTAATCTTTCAAAATGAAATGTCCTGGTGATACATCCAACTTAAGCTTTAATGTTTCACCTGCAAACTCTTTTGCACGATTGTAGAAGGCATGGTCATTACATTTCTCTGTAAAAGCCATCTTCTCCTGGGACTATATTCTCTGGCGGAGAAATAGATTGTCTTTCGTGCAGCTTGTGTTACATCGGTTAAATAAAGTTACTTAGACAAAAAAAAAAAAAAAAAAANAAAAAAAAAAAAAAAAAACACAAACATAATGTTTGCTGTGATGGATTACTTACATCAAGTGTGTTTCAAGTCTCGACAAATTGATTTTTCTAGCATGGTGGAATGAACTAAAACCAGTAGCAGTCTGGAAGGCAGAAAAAAATGTCTATAATTTTACTGCTCTAGTAGCTTATTTTGGTAAGTGGCTGTCAGTAATGTAACGTGTGCAGGTTGTATATATTGGGCTCCAATATGCTAAATTGCTGGCAAATAATGGTCCATTTGACAATTCAGCCAGTAGCTTTGTACTTAACAGTTCTGATTTTGATATTTTGATCGTGTATAAATCATTAATTTGTGACTTAAGTTTCTGGGGACAAATGTTTTTGAAGGTGAGATATGAAATTTGTTAGATGAAGACAGTGATAATTGATGATTTCTTCTTCAGCTGGTGCCGACAAGAAAGCAGAGGCCGGCGCTGGAGCTGCCACAGAGTTCCAGTTTGTAAGTACCGATTTTTTTTACATTACGATGGACTAGAAATCATTTGGTCTCTTTGTCTAAGATCATTTGCTACTTAAATTGTAATGGTAAAGCTTTCTTTGGTCTTCAGAGTTGACAGTTGTTATAATTAAGTAAACTGCATTTAACTTTTTTCAACATTCCTCATTAAAACATTGTTAACTTGCACCCATAGTTACTCATTCATTTCAACAAGCTAAACTTCAGTTTGCATCGTTACCTGCAATATTTGTTTCATTTTTTTGCAGAGGGGCGGCTTCGGACGTGGCCGAGGACAGCAGCCTCAATAGATTTCAGTATTGCTTTCTGTACAATAAAAAAAAAAAAAAAAAANAAAAAAAAAAAAAAAAATTCAAAATACAATTTGACTGTGTCATTGTTTAAGATTTTTAATCAAACATCAGTCTTCAAAAATCAATCTTTGCTAATTGTAATATGCCCCATCAGTACAAATTGTAGTTGACATGATTAGATTGACACTGGGCTGAATGTGAAATACTGGTGTTTATTTGTTGGCACATTTATATTACAATCTTCAGTCTTCTCGCTCCGGTTTATTCCACAGTCCCAAATGACAAGAGGAAAAGAAAATTCCAGTGACACCTTGGTGAACATTACAGCAAATGTAACTTCAAGGCTGATGTCGACGGCTAGAAGTGCACGTGTTTAGTTTGTTATTCCAAGTAATTTTCTGTAAATTAGCATCTGCATTTTAAAGTAAATCAGTTAAGAAAATGATTAGACAAAATGCTATTCGGGTGGCTATGCTAATGCAAACTGCAGAATGTTACAATCCTCAGCTGCAAAGTGATGTGCCTTTACTATCTTTGGCCACTAGATGGGGCCAGATACTGACTTGGCAAACAGTACTTCACATTGGTAAATTAAAGGGATTTATCTGAAGCTCATTGTTTTGTCCTCTCTTTTGCTAAACTTCAGAAGCTTCAGTGTCACAAAACAGCCAATTCAGAAATATTCCAAACAAAACGATGCATTTGCTCCATCTTAATTCCATATCATTTTTTTTAACATTAGGTGGAAACATTTAAACATCTCACCCACTCTGGGTGCTGTCTAAAGAGTCAACGCCACTCCTTAATGGACAGAAGCTGAGGTGTGTCCTGTGGCTGTAAGGGTGCTGTTAGCTATATACAAGACATTATCTTGCCAATAACATCAAATTAAAGTACAAACAGAAAAAAAAAAGATAAAGGACAGATGGTCATGAATTCAGTCACTGGCTGATGTAGAAATACATTAATTTTGATCTGCCACCATGTCAGACCACCATCAGCAAAGTCAAACTTTGTCAAATATTCTGGGTCAAGTTCATCTTTTTGTTGTCACGAACAAGTTCGCTGTCATGATATGAAATTGCAACTTAACCATGAAATCTTAATATGAAGTGCTTGGGCATCATAAAGCAAGACTTTGGCCACCACACCTGGTGCACAGCAATAAAATAAGTTCAAAGTCAATCCAAGCTGTCATGAAGGAGATTAGGTAACACAGAAACAGAAACTTTAAATCCAGGAATTATCACATAACAATGACAGTGAGCAAAACTGGCAAACTAATTCTTACTGAGACTTTGCTGACCATTATTAAAGGTAAAGAAAAGAGTCACGATTACTTGACAGCCACTGATGTCACTGTTCATGCCTGCTGATTTCAAAGCCATCAGACTGATCTGGAAACTGCAGTTATCCATTTTGTAGCTGCAGTGAAAAAAAACCAAAAGTGTTTAACTCATCTGCTTTGGTCTAAAAATTTCAAAGATTTAGGGCATAATCTTACTTTATAAAACGGCTCTTCACTCTCACCCATAAACACGCCGCAAAAAGCCAGCCACATTCCTTGTTCTTTAGCCTCGGATGTGCTGTAATGCTAATAACTCAGCAGAAAAATCTCTACAACTCCAAAGCAAATGCCACAA
The DNA here is from genome assembly GCA_014773175.1 of Lucifuga dentata. NCBI lineage: Eukaryota > Metazoa > Chordata > Actinopteri > Ophidiiformes > Bythitidae > Lucifuga > Lucifuga dentata. The sequence continues at coordinate 74,360 of VXCM01004137.1, forward strand.
ATCAGATCCATTCTTCCAGCCTAGTTAAAAATTACGCCACAGGTGTGTAAGAAGTGTTTGTCATTTGTACTCTCACCTTTGATCTATCTATACAGAAATAAACAATTTATAATAAAAATGTCCTACGTGCTATCTACAGCGCCTCCAGTTTCACAGTATTGAGCCAGCCGCCCCACGCTGCAGCAAGGCGTGACACGGCGTGGCTAAAGAGACTTTTACCATTAGAGAGAAAAGAAAAACAAAAGGTAGTATCCAAAAGCATTTTACATGTTAAAAACAAAGTCTCAAACTGTACAAGGCTTGTTTGTTCTCCATCTTGCCAAAGAGCATTTTAGATTCCATCACTTTCAACATCAAGCAGGTGTTACGAGTTTTTGAGGATGCAGATTAAATACTAAAGAGGGAAGGATTTCTTTTAAAAATCATGACGGCGATGAAGAGTGACTAAAGTCACCTGTGCTATGCTATAACACAATGTAAACAATTGTTTTCTATCAAACTGTATGCGAGGAGTAAAAATATAGAAATGGGCTTCAATAACTTAAGTGATATGTGCTGAGATTTTGAAATCTACTACTTCTGCCTCTCTGGAGGAAGACTTTGTAGTCGTTCGCAACAAATAATACAAAATGGGAAAAAAATGGATTCAAAGGAGGTAAAGACGTGGAGGAGAAAGGTGAGCGATTTTTACAGTTTGTGTTGACATTCTTTCACTCTTTCTCTCGATATGTTTTCTGTTGGAGAGTGAAACCTGTAGTGCTTGGCCAGCTTCCCGCACAACGAGAGAAACGCACTTGAAATAGAGAGACGACTGAGGGGGCCTTTTCCTTCCCGCTAATGAAACATCCACAATCACGATAAGGAGCAAAACGAAGAGACTTCGAAAGACCTCGCAGCGAGTCTGTCGCGCAAGTTGGGTCACTGGAGCGAGCGAGACGCGACGTAACGGTGCTCATGCAAGACAAGTCACTTCCCCGCGATTCTGTTGATTCAGATGCAGACATTTCCTGCCCGTAGGGTGGCGGGGCTACGACGCTAATGGGCACATTCATTCACAGAAAAAGAACCAAAAAATGGAGACGTTAAAAAAAAAATAAAATAAAAAAAGACCACCAAAAGCCTTCAGCTTAAGCACTAAGTATACACTTACATTACAACAGTAAAAAGTAGTTCTTGCATTCAATAAACACCACGCTAAGGGCGTGTTAAAGGGGGAGAATGGGGGTGGGATGAGGGACATTTCATGCAATTGTCAGTAAAAAGAAAACAAAGGGGTTGAAAAATGATATTAACATTTACAAAGTGTTTCAGACTATTCTTCACCCGACACTTGTCATCAAGTCTGCGCCACAGTTCTGGCACAAATGAGTTGGCAAGGCAAACCATGTTATTCAGACGAAAAAAAAAAAAGACGAGAAAAGAAAAATTATACAAGTAAGAGCGCAAGTGGTGCTGAAAGCTCCTGGGGTGGGGGGGGATAATCAGAGTTCTGTTTGTAGTTATCTGATACCAGAGACGGAGCTCTGGCTGATGTTGTAGGTGGGCGACAGATCCCCGCCTATCGTGGCCACCAAAGGTGTTCCATTACTGGTCCGGCAACTCTCCTGGAGAGCCTCCAAGTAGGTGGCCTGCACGGGCTTGTGACACCGCAACACTTGCATGGCATCATCTATTTTAAACCATTCCCTTTTCCTCCCTGTGGACAGAAGGAGACGAGAGAATTTGTTGTGGAACAGGTTCAGGCTTGAGAGAGAGAGAAGGCAGAGCAGTTTTCATTAAAAAAAAAAAAAAATAGACTAATTATTTGCTCTACAAAAAAATAAAGTGAAAATCACAAGGGGCAGCAAACAAAGAAAAACTATGTAATCTCGCTTAGGCTTGAAAGAACACTGAAATCTGCTGACAGCACGTGGTGCCTGAGAACTTTGCATGCATGATCCCTACTTCTAGAAACAAACAAATGTTGTACTTTACCAATGTTGACCGAGTCCTCCCAGTCCTCCAGCACCTCCGTTACAATTAGAACGTACACGTAGGTCCTGTGCTTCCTCTCTTGGTTCTGTGGGGCAAAATGAATCCTTTATTACTGCTGAATCCTGTGCTGCAGACAACGTAGACATGTAAAGACCGAAAAACACGGAACGAACAGAAAGCAGCTCACCTCAAAAACACCAACTAAGCGACCTAAATTCCCCTTCACGCCGGCCTGCAGAGGTAAGAAAAGCCAATCAGGAAGTGAGCAGATGCATCAGGTCACACAATATGTACACAACACCTGTGCAATATGATCAGTCTTGTGTAATACAGCTGCATTTTCAAGTGACATTAAAATGTAATGTTCGGTACAGTTTTCATTGAAACAGTGTGAGAGACGATTGTTGTTTGTTAATTTCAGAGATGATATTTGATGCTTGTGTTACGTTGGGTTGCATTACATCATGGGGTTTGTGTCCATCCTCTCCAAATATCCAATTCCTGCCGTGTTGCAGAGTCCTTCAAATCATGCAGACTTAAGTATATGAAAACTCACCCACTTCTTAATTTTGAGTAATTAACGGTTGAAATAAAGCCCTTGAGGCTCTCTTCAGTATATTTGCACTTTCAGTGCAGCGCAGGAATTAATTATTCATGCAAGAATAAAATCTAATTTAGTTCTGCGGGTAAAAATGCAGGAACAAGCCAGCAGTTAAAGATAAAATGTATGTGGATACAGACATTTATACACAAGAGCCTCCTGGTTGGGATTCATACTGACTTTCATAACCCACTGTGACCAAAACTATGTGTTCATTATGTAAATATAAAGAACTGAAAGTACGTGTAAATGCCTCTGTTAGCTATCACTGACAGTCACATGCTGACACCTGAGCAAAATGCAACATGGTGTTAAATGGAAAGAAATAAACAGAACGGCTCAATTCCGTAGTCAAAGTCACTATCCATGATCCTAAACCTCACAAATGCCATAACCTTTTCTTCAATGGACAACTGAAACCGTTGCATGCCGCCCACTACCGCAAACACATTTCACACAAATGAAATATTCTCCAGGGCGTCTGTGGATCGCTGGGGTGAACAGTAAGTCGGGTTCGGATACGGAGCCAAGCTGCTTGCTGACATCTTTGCAGCTTCTTCGTCAGGTTCCAGTTTCAGTCTATAAATAAATGTTGACTGCATGTGCTGCACTCTGGTCTCAGTTCTGCAGTCTTCAGGCCTCTTACAAGATCCTATGGAGAGAAAAGGCCTGCTGCTAGAAACCCCAAAGAAGTGCCAGCGATTAGGTAATAGCTGCAAGTCAAACTGCACGTTTTCATGAGATGGAAAATGTTTTGCAGCTCATGAATGAATAATGATGATACTGGTCATCGTCTTGAAAGAGGACATTCAATGCTGAGGTAGCAGCACAACTTATGCAACAGCATCCCTCTCTACATCATGTAAGACTAGAATGTCAAATTACCACACACGAGCCAAAGTTGTGGACAGCAAGACAGACAAGGGAACCCTCTGTAACCTTTGACCTGCTCCCAAGAGCTGCATCTTCACGCTCATCCCTGGCCAAACTCCAAACCAATAAGCATGAGTTGTTACTCTTATGGCCAGCAGAAGGAGCTCACCAGGATTAGGACAGGCACAGTTCTACCACAGTCCAATAAGAGGCTTAGGAAGTTAGAGTACCTGATGATGATGAATCAAGTAGCACTCACAGTCACTACAACCTTTCGGGATGCTGCCCTTTACTACTTAACGCATCTCAGCAGCGATGTGACCACTGTGGACGCTGAGCCTGTGGAAATGTGCTGGCAAGCCGCAGGATCCCTGCAGCTGCCAGACCTGTGGAACAGCAGCAGCCCGGACAGATGATATCAACATCCATCAGCGTGATGCATCCCACACAGAGAATAGGTTTTATATGGTAAGTGACCTGCCGAGAGTCAACGGGGTGGAGTAGGGAGGGTGGGGTGAGATTCAGTGGCTCTGTGGCCATTTTGTTCAAAATGCACAAGCAATATATGGTATACCAGAGGGAAAGCTGATTTAAGGGATGAGCTTAGGTGATGTGAGCAGGACACTGAGTTCCAGTGACCTGCAGAAGTGTTTAGTAATTGCTATCTTTTGTGTAACATGTAGCCCCCCCCCCNAAAAAGAAAAGACAACAATAAAAATCTGAAGTTTTTTGACATTTGAAACCCCACCACAGACATCTATTAAGCCAAACATTCAAAAGACTTGTAGAATAAGGTGACTGATACAAAAAAATACAATGTATAAAAAAAAAACAAGAAAAAAAAAAAAAAACNAAAAAAAAAAAAAAACAGTTAAATCTTATTTTCTCCCTTCATTTTTAGTTTTTCTTGTATGGAATAATGCTGCAGTGAAACCACTGGGTAATCCATTTTCAATCTCTGAGTTGACCTCCTTTAGCACTTAAACGCTGCTTTGTAACATGATGCTATGATACAGCTTACATGTTGCTAGGCTCTTTCTGTGCATGCAAACAGGATGACTGCACTGAGAGCAAGGTATTAGACCCAGTGTTAAATAGAGACATGATTTAATAGAAATGAAATACAATACATGTTATGAGCCTGTGCTCCAACTCATTTGCCACAGTGCAAATGGAAATCCATTCTCAGAACAATATTCCTGGCCATGAACTAAGTCTAGAAAGGCATGTTTCACTTCGCATTTACAAAAAGCGACAAAGGTCAAGGCAAGTTTGCTAGCGTGCAGCCAAAACAGCAAAGCTTATCTAACTGTGTCAGTCAGTTCGAAGAAGAAAAAAAACCAGTGGTGTTCTTAACACTTTCAAAAGCAGAACTAGCTTAGATATAATAATTATGCTGAACTTGGGTAACAGATCACAGATCCTACCTCTTCACACACTTCTCGGGTTGCAGCAACACTGGCCTCCTCATCTGGCTCCATTCCTCCTCCAGGAACAATCCACTTGTCAGGATGTCGACTACTGCTCACCAACAGCACCTACAAAATATTGAAAATAACACCGGTTAGTCACAACAGTCCATCTCAACGATGCTGGTAACTGAGCAATATATTAATCTAACAGTGTTCAGTGAAGGTGACTCAACAGCTACCCTATCAATGTGACTCTAAAATTCATATAAACTTTAACTATCACTGGATTGCCCAGTGTTGAGGGGTCTATCTTAATGGTTTGTAATATGTGAAAGGATTACAATTCATATTAACTAATGCTTGTAAGGTCATGAATATATCCGAGAAATTAGTCAGCAGCTGTTGTTCAAATCAGTGTTTGCTTTGCTTTCACACAAGTATGGTCGGTTCACAGTGTCAACAATCTATTGACTAAAGCTGGAGCCTGGCTGGGTGCCGATCTGGTAAACTACTGGTTGTAGTAAAAGTTGCCAGATAAGCTACGTGCTGGCCATACTGATCAGTTTCCTGTAATCACTGCCTATGTTGTTCACAATTTGGCCTCTTTCTCCAGAAAGAGGAATTAGTGTATTCTGAACCAGTCTCCTCCCCTGGTAAAATGCTCCCACTACAAAGACATCTTTGTGCATGTTGCTGACTGGACACCAGCTTCCCAAATCTCCATTGATCCTAAATAACTCTTTGCAGGCTAAGACGAAGGGAGCGACTGGATCACTAAAGTCACATTAAGTGGTGAATTTTTCACATACAGTGGAAATGTAAGATGATATAACGGAGTTGTCACTAAACTAAATGGACGCTCTAAATCTTAGTTTTATAACATAAGATAATGATTAACAGGTAAGCAACACAAAATACTCCGTTAGCTAAGCGTCTCTTCCAGTCTTGTGTTGGCTAACGCTATATAGCGAAAAGCTACATACCGGCCAGTGTTTGGCTAGCAAAACCAGTTAGTTGCGTTCATTTTAGAGTTTAAGTTACTGACCTCATAAAATTATCTGTTACGTTAGCAGAGGAACGTTTAACCTGTGTCTTCAGCTAGTTTAACAATGATATCTATTTAGCCGACTGCTAAAATGATAAAGTCAGTATGGAGTCAGCCGGCTGTCGGCCAGGGACCGCAGCCCACAACAGCAACAATGCTAGCTAGCAAGCTAACGTTAGCATGCAGCTAATAGGTTGATTTGATGTACAGCTGGGTATAAGCCAGACAAGCTAACCTGCTATCTACCCTGCTAAAGAGGCTTATATAACACTGAAATAACTACCATGTTAAAAGTTACGGTAAAGAAAAATCTTAGAGGACAATAAGAGATGATAGGAAGAAAGCGAACCAACTGGCATAAAGCCTCAAGTGTGATCAGGGTTTTATCGATTTCCAAGACACTGAAAGCTGCTAGGCTCACTAATGTTAGCTCGGCCCGTCAGACAGCTACATCCCCGGACTCACCTCCTCCTCAGTCTCGCTCCTGAAGCACAGACAGGCAGCCCGTTTCTTGTAGCCATCTCCGTCGTACGTCCGGGTTTGATTTGACTTCATTTTCATCATTTCAGGGACACAAAAGTTCAAAAGTACAGTTAAGTTTACCCCGTATAAATATGCTGAATATATACGCAAAGTCCTCCTTTGGGGAACCTCGGCGTTTTGGTTTAAAATAAATAACTTCTTCTTCGCTTCATTTTCACAAACCTAGGCACATCTGCGGTGCGGTCGCCATTACAAGAAGCCGCTACGCCCACGACGTATTTTAACCTGTAAAGCACAGAGAGCGTAAGAAAAGTACTTATCACACGTTGAAGAATCGGGGCAACGGATGGAGTGAAGACGCAGTAACACTCTGACTGGCGTGAGCCAGTCAGAGTGTTACTGCGTCTTCACTCCAGGAAAGTGGCACTTTTGCTTCCTCCACTTCGCTGCCACTATGTCTGAGGCTAATATAATTAAAAGTTACTACCAATATAAGTTAAACGATTTAAGTTGATGCTTTAACCAATCTGTGAAAGTTTCTAAAGGGGATTCTGGATTGATTCAATTTCAGCACCGCAGGTAATGGACAGCGCCTAAAATCTGATCCAATGAAGTGAAACAAATGACAGATTATAACTAATGGATTCAATTTATTTAATTTAAGAAGTGCTAAACAGTGAGACATATCTTTAATAATTACATAAGTCCATCAACCCTCTAAGACTGTAATTCACTAAATCTTCTTTAAGTCACAGCTATTGAGAACAAACTTACTTTCTAAATTAATCATTAATTAATCAAAACAGGTAGGAATAAACCAATAAAACCTATCATTTAACTGATCCCGACTTTTAATCAAAGCCTAAATTCTAGTTTAAAGATTTTTATGCAACTCAGAAAACATTTAACATTTTGCTAACATTCTTTGACATTGTTTTGTAAGTCATAAGTCATAGACTTTGTCCCATCTCTGAAACACACAGTATCTGGTCTTGTTTGAGTCTGAGACTAAATTGTGCCATTCGTGGGTGAAATACACACCAAATTTCCTCAAACTTACTCTTCAGTTCATTCTCTTCCTCCTTGCTCCAGGCACCCTCTTTCTCATATTCAGAAGACATCTCTGACTATTCCTTCCCTGGAGAGGAATTAGCATGTTTCAGAGGTTCAGTTCTTCAGTGCTTCACCAAGAAACAAGCCTTAAAACTGCAATAGTGGAACTAAACATTTTTGTGTCTTGTGTTAGTTTTTCTTGCATTTTGGCATTTTTGAGACACACAGTTTTCCTCATAGGCAACTTTCTTAATAACATACTGTATGTTCATTTCAGAGTTACTTTCTCCCGATTATCACTAATGCAAAGCTGGAAACATTATTTTTTATACCTTTAATACAATCCTATGAAGCAAATATTTTCAAAGTGAGTTCTGCTGTAGCACTAGCATGATATAAATTTGTTTATATTGCCAAACACCATAAATGTCTCAGCAAAAACCAAAACACTGTCAAAAGTTGAACTTATCATTCTGCAAAGCTTTTATAATGTTGTGTCCACTCCTTCCATTCCCAGACATATTACAAACATTATGAAAGGCAGAAATGAAAAATGTAATTTGACTGATAAGATTTTCTTGCATTGCCCCAGGCAAGCTCTGAGCATTAAATGTGCAATAATGATCTGTAAATATAACTCAACTCCAATAACAAATAAAAATCTTTGAACCAGAAAAATGTTGCTGCTTCTATTTTGCAGCAACAATGTGGAAAACAAGTTGTAGGAAGATAGGAGCTTCACATATTTATACAGATCCACTCAGAATTAACCACTGAGAGCAGACTACTGAAGGGCAGAACAAAAGATAAAACAGTGGCCTAAAACTGCAACCACATACTTGGGTGACCAAATGCAAAAAGCCTTCAATTGACAGACCAAATGAAATGTTTGGATTTCTGTTTCTGTGTTCAGAAAAAGCAAAGTGTATAACTGATTTAGGGTCACAGACATAAGAAGAGAAGAACATCTTGTGCTTTGTTCTTGTCTTATGATTTAGGAGGATGAGAGGAAGCTTTACACAATTAAACATATCTGTACAGGGTCATACTAAGAAGTTATACTTTTACTATCTGCAGTTGCTAAGGCAACTCATTCTCTACGCAGGGGCTCTGGTGAGCCATTCACAGCGAGGAGCAGAGCTGCAGTCCTTCCTATCTCTGACAGGGGGCACTCGCTTCTTTCAGTAAATGTATGAGCCATGCTTTAAAGGAATGCCAATCAATATAAGCTTCTTATAAATTATTCATAAGAACTTTGGCAGTTTCGTAATAATATGGCCATGAGGAACTACTATATTTAATTTTGACAGACAAATTATTATTATTCTTTAAATAAGAGTTTTATTAATTCTGGCCAGAAAAAGCTAAAAAAAAACAAAAAAACAAAAAACCAAGGTTGCTTATCATGTGGACAGGCACAGGGTAAAAAAGGAAGTCTCAGCTATGTTTTTGTTATCGTATTTCTTCTTCTTCTTCTTCTTCTTCTTCTTCTTCTTCTTCTTCCGTCAAACCCCATTACTTTTGCTGCTGCAAAAATCCAATTTCCTACTGAGCAGGGATCAATAAAATTATTATTATTATTTTTTAAATCTTATTTAACTATATTCCCCCCCTCAGGTTTGTCCCCACAGATGCTGACATCTGAGGGGACAAACCTTACCTCCCTCTCTCAGTATTTCAGATATTTAAGAAATCATTTGCATTTATAGCTACTACATAAATTCATGTGTATGTTTTATTTTATTCTCAAAAATAACATTTAGCAATATGCTTTTTATAGGTATGAATGTGCAAGGGTTGGACATAATTTCACAATGTAATGCAATATAATACAACAGCCCTGCAATAATTCTTATTCATTTGTTATCCAACTATCTTTCTTATAGTTATCCAGTGAACTGGATGACATTAGGAGAAAACTGTTGATTTGTTTGGAATGATTGACTTTTTGGATATTCTATCAGTTCCAATCAATAGTGAAATGGAGAAACAAAAGTCAGTCCGAGGGAATGGAACTACAATGACACTTTAACACTATAACAGAGAAATTATATATTTTGATGCTGCTGTTTAGTGGCTTTCACCTTTATTTGACATATAAACAAGCAAATGCAAAATGAGTTACAACCAGAACATTTCTTATATGATCGTAGCAGATAAACAGACCAGTCACAGACAGAAAAGTCCATGAGCAGGCAAATATGACAAACACTGTCACTTTACAAGGTGATCTCTTTCAAAATGTATGACACCAACAAAAAGGTGTGCAATGGCTGAGTTTTGTTTAATCAAATACTACAAAGCTATCAGCAACATTAACCTTTACAGCCTTTTCTCTCCAGGTAAAGCATGCACGTTAATGACTAAATAATCAGGAGATTGTGTTGTTCTGCCTGAAGCCAGTATAGATTGGGATTCATGTGTAAGAGAGGCAATTGTTGTATTTTTCTCTGCTTAAAGTAACATCTCCTCTTCTCTCTTTACTCAGCGGTGCTAAAACATACTGTATTAACAAACTCATAAGAAAAGTCCTCATTCAATTGTTATTTATATTAGAACATTTATATTACACACATTTATATTAGAATCTTAGTTTGGGGAAAGTGTAAAATAAATAATTCTCATGTTCCTTGTCTGTTGAGAATTCTACTTTAAATGTTAAATTTATGTTCAACTTTTGTTTAAAGTAATTAAACACATTCTTAATCTTATTGAAATCTATGTGTTATGTCTGATACAAATGTGTTGCTTACATGCAGATTTACTATGTGTGTCTTCACATGGTGTAGTGATAAAATTACAATTTTATATACTTTTATACTTTTTATACTTGTGTGACCTTTTATAACCNTGTAGTGATAAAATTACAATTTTATATACTTTTATACTTTTTATACTTGTGTGACCTTTTATAACCTCTATGACTTAAAAGTGAACTTAAACCACGCGGTTCCTGGCACAGACAGCGTAACCACAATCTTTTTCGTTAACCTTGAGGCCGAGGACACACTGTGCTCGGCTGCTATGTGGCTCACAGCTGTGATATGCCTGCCTGTGCCTAAAAACTGCATGCATCTGCTAAGATAAACTAATTACTTAGTAACGTGGACCACATTCTTCCTGTTTTACTCTAATCATAAAAAACCTGATGCAGCCCTAGAACTGCGAGACAGTCTGCTGATACTCTTGTGATCACTTTCTGTCCCTGTTAACAGCTTCAATAAAACTCAGACAAAAGACCATTTGCCTCCAATTTACTTTACTGACAATTTAGACAAAATTCCACCACACATGGTATTTGAAGAAATGGAAGTGAAAGAATCACCAGAAGCTGCTATCCTGCCACTTCAAATTAGAACAAACAGATATTTCAAGTGAAATGCTTGTCTTGAACAATGTATATACATGGCAAAATAGGAAGTAAGGGATTAAATATATATTCAGGAAATATGAAATCAATGAAATATGATTAAAGATTTTGCCGCTATTACGTCATTGGGGTAACACGAGTCTGCATCAGGCTTCAAATTTTAGTTTTCTACTATGTTTGTGCTTCATGGATGACTCCAGCATGAAGCTTGAAACTGGACATGTCATAGGTAAAAATTTAACTGCATCTTGAATACTCTTTAAAAAATTTTCCTAAATTTATTTTGCAATCAGATCAATATACAGCAAGATGCAGATCTTGCAACAATGACCCAGAGAATATGAGGCTTCATCTTGGAAGACATGCAATTATAAATGAGTGATATTAGATCAAAGATGCATTGAAAATAATAATTTCCATGCTGTGTTTTGTTGTCCTTTTAGTGATTTTTATACTAACACAAGCAACACTGGTTAGTTGAATGTGTTTGTATACATCAAATTATTAAGATTTAGCTGTTGTAGCAGTTGTTTTAATGTACTTATGTATTAAAATGTGCTCAACTGTGATGAAATCATAATATTGGACCACTTCTTTTACAAAGAAAACATCAAGATACACCAGAAAATGTCTGAGCATGATTGATCTAAAAATAAACAATGTCACATGGCTTTCATGAATGAGATGAAAGGGTGGTAGCTTGTTCTATATTTTCTGCTCTGAATCTCATTTGATCATCTGCAGCTACAGCTGTGACATCACATATCAGTAAATATTATCTACTGTTCACAAGGCAATTTCTCAACTCAGAGTGTAGGCACAGTGTTGTCTAAAATGATGTAATATCGTTTTTCTCACAGATGAAAAAGGCTTTTTTATTTTACATGAGCACATTCACTATCATTGATACAAAAAGTACTCTTGCCAGACATGTTATATAAAAAGCTTTCAGAGTTCAAAGGTCACACCTGTGACAGCTGTCAGCAAGCCAGCATCTCAACAAATATATCACTCACACATGGAGTGTATGCTCATTCTGTCTAACTGTTTCATCTTTTTTAAATATTGCTTCAAACAGAAAGTGAAAAAAAAAAAGGTTAATTTCTGTTTCCAGTTTGTGGGTGTGTTAGACAAGCAGAAGCTCCATTTTATATAAATCTGAAGTATGTTAGCATGTAGTCTATATAGTTGTTAGACTATTATGCATCTCATACTGAGAGACTCCTCCTCCTCCTCCTCCTCCTCCTCCTCCTCCTCCTTCTTCTTCTTCTTCTTCTTCTTCTTCTTCTTCTTCTTCTTCTTCTTCTTCTTCTTCATATTTACCATTAATTAAACCAATTGATTCTTTCAAGAACAAATTTTCTGAAGCAAATGGGAAAATGAGTGTCAATAATATTTCTGCTATTAACAGAGGACGATTAAAACATTCTACAGTATATGATATAGGAAGTTTAGCTTTAATTAATATTATCAATCCTATGAAAGCCTTATGGCCTAAGAAGTGAAAATTTGAATAATTCCTGTAATGCCTCCTGAAATTAGAGACTTCTGGGTGCAGGCAATTATTTCTTGCCATCGAATGTTCATTGGTATTTTCAGTAGTGACTGGAATTAACATATCTTAAATTCTCTCCACCCCATAGTTAATTGAAACAAGTAATCTCCAGAGTTTGCCTTGCACAAGGGGACTGGGAGTACTCAGCATAGATTGTTATCCTCAGAGCAGACATGTTAAACAAGAACTGAGGAGACTCCCAATGTTTTGGAGCTGAAACAAAAGCAGAACTGAATCTCCTGGTGAAATAGAATGTTTGCTTCAATCATAATAGCAAAAATAGAACAGGGGTTTGAGGAGATGACAGATGGAAGAAAGATGTTGCTTAATAAAGAGATGTAAAACACTCTTCAATAACGTACACATTAGCTTTGTGATTTTGCATGCCCTGACAGCTCGAGACACTGTCAGTCTAGCGGTGTGCACTTGGAATTTGCTCCTACAGAGGTGGGGATGAATATTCAGTGGCTCAGCTGCCTCCAAGGCCCAAAGACACATGAAACATTCCTCTCTTCAATAACCCCACCCAACAACACACACACACACACACACACACACACACACACACACACACCCTTCCATCCCCTCTCTGATGAGGTGGAGTCTGTCCAACACTCCACAGGTGTGACCCACTCAGACCTGTGAAAGCCTCCACACCGCTCGGTCCTGTGATCAGGGAGGCAGAAAGAGACACAGGAGCAGCTGTGCATAGGAGACAAAGGAAAAACATTCAGAATTATCACCTGCATTATTTCCTTAGTGGCCTACAGAACATAATGGAAATTAATGGATGCCCCCCCAGGACTGTTACACCGATACCACAGAAAATTGATAGACGAGGAACTCCTTTGTCTTTCACACAATCTGCAGAGTTTAGAAGGTTGAGATGGGCGCATTAATCCCGTTAATCTCTCAAATAACAATATTCCATCCATCGTTTAAAACTAATTTCTGGTTTTGGTGGACACTGGCATGCCCAGAGAAATGACTCCAAATGCTCTGCTGCAGCATGTGGCTGTTGTCGGTTGCTGAAACAAAGAGCATCGAGATTGAGTTTTTGCTCTCAGTGATTGGACTTGATATGTTCGTCATGGTCTGCGCACAGCTTCCCCACGCTCTCAGACTCATTATGCTGCATAGGCTGTGTAACAGCGCCGTAATGTTTGACTCAACCCAAAAGCGTCATAGTTGAAATAATAATAAATGCTTTACCTCCTGTTGCCAGTGTGAAAATGTATAATTGCTTATACGGCATCACATCATTTCAAAGGCTCTAAGTTTAAAGATATTAATATGAAATGGAAAATGAGATTGCTTGTATCGTGTCATACGTTATCTTTCAGTAAATGGAAACTATATAATATTGAAAGATTTTAAATATTGCCAACATAAGTTTTGTAAAATCTTAACACAGCCAGCGTAGCTTTCCGTTTGTTGCTACTTCACAAAGAAGATTTATGTACCAAAGCTGAGCCTGAAGTCTGTGCTGGGAGGTTACACAGCAGGTGGCCAAACCGACGTAAGATTTACCAAATGTGTCAAAGGCTGTATGTCCCACTTTAACTGCATGCAGTCTTTGCGCTGGCGGTATTACATGCCGTAATCTGACGTTCACACCTTTTCCCATTCACTGATGGTGCTTTTCTCCCCTGATACGTGAGGTCCGCCGCGATGCATTTAACATCCATCACATCCAGAGCCTGGGCGCATAGTCTTCAGTCTATCAGCTGGAAAGTGCTCTCGCCTCATGTGGGATGTGTATCTCTGCTCTTTTAACCCCTAAAAATGTAACACTCGCTTCATAGGACCCGTATTCATGAATATCTTCACTGTATGGGTGATTTATTTCCCATTCGCACGCATCTAAAGTTGGGACTTAGGACTTTCAGCACCACTTTTCCGTGGACAGCGCTCGCAATGATTCTCTGGATCGACGCAGCCACAAAATGCGTGTGGATTCATTTTGGATATTCGGAAACAGTGTTTAGATTTTGAGAAAAGCCAGGATTGCTCAGAAAAATCCCACCACGTACTGACGGATCCAACAAGCCGTAACTCGTTAGATACGCTTTTGCTTTGGATATGAATCACCTCTTGTAAAAAAAAAAAAAAAAAAAAAAAAAAAAAAGAGATTCTTCGTGGGCAGAAGAAAGAGGTAAGTACATCCACTCAAGCTGTAAAAATGGGTCATATACAATAGTTAAATATTTGAAAACCTCGTGGGTTGAATTTGGAGAGAATTACACAGAAATGGGGTGTCTCTAGTATACATCTGGGGATGCAAGGAACGAACGCCAAAACATAATTCTTGAAACACGTTTCAATGTGTTTCTGCCAGTAAATGCTGAATACTGGTATAAGAGTTTTTCAAAGTAGATCTGCGTGTTGCCTGTAGTGCGAAGTGCTACGCCCAGGACTATAGGTGCATTGATTGCTTTTATGCGTAAAGGCGCAGCGTGTTGTGTGCAGCTCTGTGCCTTGCTGAGCTGCAAGCTTTGCAGACGCGCCTCTTAAGGGCTCATAAAATATGAAAAAATCGCGACTCAATTACAAAACAGTTTTGATGTAATTAGCTGGAGCGATGAAAGCCCATATTAGACCAAATCATGGACATGATTTCCTCAATACAATGACACACGCTGTTACGAATCAATTACCACCTCCCTCATCTCCTCTCCAGTTCGACTAACAGCCGCTTCTTCCTGCCCAGCTCCCTCTGCTTATACACCCTCGTCTCCATGCCTCGGTCTTCGCTCTCTCCATCCCCCTCTCATCCCTGAAACAAGTTGAGTCATCTAGGGGAGCACTCTGAGTCATGTGGGGGAGTGGGGGAGTTAGGTGTCCTAAAAGCCTTGTAAACCATTGTCAGATACTGTGCAGATGTGCAGCCTCCTGGCAGTGGGAGGAAAATTGGAAACAGTGTTAGAACTGCTGATGTGAGACACACTACTGGGCACCCCAGAGCAAACTTTAATAGGTCACTTAAGTATGCATGGCTGTTACCTGAAGGCTATTGTTTTGTTGACAGCGCTGTATATTTTGCTTAATTTACATTTACAATGTTTGGCTGTTGGCACATAAAATAAAGATGAAGATAGTGGTCAAGGACCATAAAATAAGTAAAAGATACATTTGATACATTATGGAGCTGACACACACACACACACACANACACACACACACACACACACACACACACACACACACACACACACACACACACGCACACACGCACAGACACACACATGCACGCAAACATAGTATTAATACTGCTTCCATTTTAGGCTTCTCCCTCAGGCCTCTTTGCTGGGCTTGAGATCAGCTTTGTGCTATCTTACTCTCATAGCTTCACTTAATAGNGAAGGGGTATGATTGCAGCCAAATATGCCATTGTCTGCATTCCCTCTGAACTTACAGCCAAGAGGGGAAATGTTCCTCATATCAGTGGGTAATTATCCAAGGAGTCTGACTAAGCAAAAACAGGATTTTAATTCAATCTAGTTCAGCCTCTCAGCTCCCACTAGATAGATTGTCCGCCTTATGTTGGATTATTCTTGTTGGCATGTTCTTCACAGCTGCGGTGACTGATAGCCTACCTGGATCTAGCTACAAAGCATGCTTAAGAAATCTCCCCAAGAGAAAGATTGCGAGGAATACTCTGTGTGTAGAATTTAGCTGGGAGAGGGGTGCAGGGCTTATTCAAGCAGCCTTAGACTTACTTTTCCAAGCTTTGCTTGGCTTATCTTGTCCTCTGAGTTAGTTTAGAAACTGCAGACTCAGCATAAGACCCCAGGTTTGCCTGATGCTAAGGTTCTGTGTCATGGGGGAAAGTGTAAGCAGCTATGGTAGCACACATATATTGCAGATTTCCAGAGAATGCTATGCTTTTTTACATTTCAGTCTGTTAGCAAAGGGGTCATTTAATGAAAAAAAATTAAACCTCAGTGACCCAAGCGATTAAAATCATTCCACAAGCAGACAAGCTTGATCATGTTCTCCAGACTGCAGAGATGTCAGGCTCTTCATTATCCACATCTTTACTGCAGCTCATACGGAGCAGCTTCCAAGAACAAAACTGAAAAGAACAAACGTGTGCAATATTTTCCAGCACAAACCAAGGGCTTTGCTGGAAATGTGTAATGTGTGTGCAGTGCATGAAGCCCAGGTTCCAGCTTTATTCTCCTCCCGGCAGACGCCATCTGCTCATTGGGGAGATTTTCCAAACAATTCCATAGCAAAGGCAGGGGAAAAGAACTGCAAACACACCGCACTTTCCTCTAAAAATAATAAGCACGTCACTTAATCTGGAAGAAAAAGTAAATAACTAAATAAATAAAGCAATAAATAAAAAAAGCCCTACATCGCCCCATGCTCACATCTGCTTTTGCATGTGTGTGAACTGTGAATGCACACTCACACACATGCACATACAGCTGGACAATATTCCCTTTCAATATATTTAATATAAAACATGAATGACTAAAGACTTCTTGCAATGTGTGGAACACATTTTCCACCTCTGAGGACAGAGTTATAGTATTTAAATGTTTTTAAATACAAATTTCCACATATCCATATTCAGGCAGGTAAGGATAACAAACAAACTTCGATATTAAATTGATGAAACTTTAAAGTGTGTTACACTTAATATCAATGGGGTTTAATTATTCCATATCCATTAAGACCAAGTATTAATGATACAGGAACTTCGTCTCAGGCATCAACACAGCCTATTATTTAGCCTTTGGGATGAAGCTGAGCTAATGGCAAATGGTGGAAATTTAAATTTTAGCTCTGATACAGTATCACATGTAAACAGAAACACTGTTTTTCTTTGGGTTATGTCATTTAATTTTGTGCAGTATTGGATTTTAACTTGGAGTAATGCAGTGGGTAGAAATTAGACCTTCAAATAGTATTTTAATATAGGCAATACATCTTTTGATGTAATTTGCAACAAAATACCGATTCACATTGACAAGTATAAATTACATACATAGCACAGACTGGACTCTTATTATATTCCTGACATATCATTAATTAAAAAAAAAAAAAAAAANAAAAAAAAAAAAACCCATTGCATTTCAAAAATTATTAGCAATAGAAAGAAACAGCAAAGAAAGATCCAGAAGAATGATGCATTTCCTGAGTCATCATACACAGATTCTTCCTAAGGCAGCCTTGTGTGAAATGGAGTGTGAAATGAGTGCACTTAACATCCCTGCAGTGAATTATACACATTATCTTACAGCCGGGTTCGTGAGCATCCTGCCTCTTGCTTGCGAATCTGTCATCAAGTTACATTCACCTTTAAGCGAGTCCATTTAATATTCCTGGTGCCTGCGTCCATTTGTTCAGCCAGTCCAGGCTTCAGTTCTAGAACTGAGTGAAATAATATTTTCAGATCATTTTCAGGGTTTACTTTAAATTACTTGGAGCACCACATGCAATCGCCAAAAAAAAAAAAAAAAAAAAAAAAAAAAAAGATAGAACATGAAAAATACACACGTCAGAATAAACATCCAAACCTCACTTTAGCACTTATAAAACCAGCCATTGCCAGGTACCCTGCATTTTTATTTGCAGTGGATTTTTTTATATTCATGCTGATAACGCAAATATAGAAAACACATCAATAACACTGACCATTTGGCAGTGCAGCTAGAAGCTAGCTAGGAGGAAATAAATACAGTTTTTAGCTAGGCTGTTTAGCTTCTTTAAATCTTCAAAGAGTAATTGTACTTTTTGTTATTTTTATAGTGTAATAAAGAAGAGAGAACTGCCCTCAAGGCTTTGTTTTTAATTAGTTTTTAAATTTTGTAACATGTTTACATCAATACGTAACGTGAATTTACTGGCTTATACACCTCGTTACAAACCTACAAAGTACGAGACTAGTGAGTGAGTTTTTAACCAGCATGCATGTTTTGCAGTCCATTGGTGTTTCCAGCTCAGGCCTGATGCAACTGGTCAACTAGAACAGAGCATTTTGGAATGTGAGCTTAAAGACATATTTCCTAGATTGTTTTCACTCAGTGTGCACAGTGGTGCTGCAGCAAGGGATGTGTTTTTCCCCACATTAAAACATTGGAAAGATTTCAAAATAGATTCCTAAATGAAAATAAAACATACACATGTGTATAACATAGCAATAGCTGTAAGCTCTTACTATTACTTCCTGTAATGCTGCAGTGCTCAGCATTACGAAGCAGAAGCAGCACACGTATCAGTTTCTCCACTAACAGAGATCCCAATGGTAATGCACAGCAGCCAAACTGCATTTTGCCTAAGGGTTAAAGCCTGGATCAAAAACTAGTTAGATACTAGTTATGTATATTTTTGTGCCTGTGAGTTTACCTTTCATAGAAAGCAGCAACCTCAAGCTGCTTCTCTGGGAGTTGTCAAAAGGCATTGTGGGAAATGTAGGAAACCCCTAATTGTTGTAAAAGCTGACGAGGCAGACTGAGGGAAAAATGAAAAACAAAGCAACATTTCATCATAAAATTTCTCACCGAATGTATCACCGACTGATGACATTTCATAAGATAAGAGCTAGAATTTGCCTTTAAGTATTCTTATTACTCTATATTTCTTAATAACCACAATACATCTTCTACCGATGTAGATAACAGAAGACAATGACTTATATTGATAACATTACAAAATTAAAACCATGATGTCAGTTTCTCACGTGAAGGGATTTATTAAGATTATACATCAATACATTATATATTGTATTTCATTATGGCTGTGGACTTTAAGTGTTGCATTAATATATGCTGCATTAAGCTATCGACACGGACAGTTCAAGGAGAATATATATTAATAGGTGGCATGGGCATATATATTCTTTTCTTGATAATATTATGGCTGCCGTAAAGGGAGCTGCAGAGTCTTTAGGCGAGCTTATTTCATCCTTCTACTCCAGCAAAGGAGAGACAATTACAGTGATACCGAAGATGAGAGCCTTGGCTGACACCAAGAGCTGTGACAGCTCTGATTTCATCAGTAACTCATGTCTCCCATTTCTCAAACTATCATCTGTTATTTCTTTTTCTGCTGTTCACGGCTGCGTGTGTAATGTTTGCTGATTTTGGTGCTTCTGCTGTATTGAACCTCCATAATGAAATCATAGAAAAAGATGGTGCTGTCATGTACTGGATATTCAGACAACACATATACACTTTATCTCTCTACACTCTTTACGCATGTGATATGTAAAACAGCAATGGCTTTTCAAGAAAACACTGATACTAATGGATTTATTTGAGTTGTTATTATGTGATTATAGGTTATGTTTTCACCTGCGTCTGTTGCTTTGCTGGTTTATTTGTTGTTGTGTATATTACCAGGATTAGTCTGAACTGATTTAGGCCTAACTTGATGGAAGGGTGGAGCCTAAGGATGGAGAAGGGTGAAACCATTACATTTTGGTGCTGATCCAGATCCAGGAGTGGATGACTTGTTATCATATTGGGATAAGGCTTTTTTTTTTTTTTNGTTTTTTTTTTTTTTTCTAAATTTCTTCAAAAATAATACAACA
Organism: Lucifuga dentata; assembly: GCA_014773175.1. NCBI lineage: Eukaryota > Metazoa > Chordata > Actinopteri > Ophidiiformes > Bythitidae > Lucifuga > Lucifuga dentata. The sequence goes on from VXCM01004137.1 coordinate 94,269, forward strand.
ATCTGAATTAAAACAACAACAACAACAACAACAAATTTGTCACAAGACAAATATGAGATCTATATGGCTATATCAATAAGTACAATTTGGTCTGGAAGTGAAGCAAATCGCTGTTTCTTAAGATAAATAAAGCTATTACTGTAAGTCAGATTATTATTTTATTCTAGTCATCTCTTTCTCTTTATGCCAGTATATTTGTTAGAAAAAAAAATAATTTCTTCTAGGCTTTTTCAGCCTTGATGGAGGAACGAGCTCAAATGAGTTAGAGATGTTATAGAAAACAGATAGAGAGATACAGGCCACAGATGGACGGACGGATGGACGGACGGATGGACAGATAGATAGATAGATAGATAGATAGATAGATAGATAGATAGATAGATAGATGTGGGCGTAACTATTCACAGTCCTCATGATCACGCTGCATTACACTCTGTATAACATGCTGCGAATGGGTTGTACTCACTTTCTCTCTTCTCTTCCCTCCTTTTTACCGCCTCTCAGCACTTTTTTACATTTGGATTCGGAAATGGTTCAGCATGCAGTCATTACATTTCAGTATTCCTTACGCTTTTAGATTAAGTGCTTTTAATTAAGCCTCTCTGTACTGGCCTGTAGAGTCTATGCTTTCATCATAATTCTGTGATCTTGTTTCATAATATCTGGTAAAACAAAACAGTACCATTGTTAACTGGTGTTAATTGTGGATCACAAATTGTGCTATAACAACAGAATCATCTCACTAATTATATATAATTGCAGAGGTGGAAACTAAGTACATTTACTCAAGTACTCTAAATACAATTTTGAGGTATGTGTGCTTTACTTGAACATTTCCATTTCGTGTTACATTCTTTACCTTTCAGAGGGAAGTATTGTATTTTTTATTCTACTACATTTATATGACATTTTTGCAGAGGATATATTGAATTCAACATGAGAGATGTTGCAGCTGTTGGGTAAAACCTTGTATCCCTGCCCATTTCAGCTCAACAGCACAATACATTTGCGACATTATCTCAAGAGCTTTTAGAAAGGAAAATAGGAAGGGCATGTATTCCAGGAAGTCTGAAAAACTGGAGATTTAAGGATTTCCACCTGATAGAGAGAAAATTTCCAGTTTTAAGTGAAAAAACTTCACATCTCCACTCATGTGGATCTTTATTACTGCATTCCAGAATTTACATTATTGATCTCAAACTCTCCAAAATAGAAGATAAGATGTTCACACTGATGGGTGAAAAATCCATCAGTGAATCATTCTGACCACTTCATAATGACCAACTTTGGACATTAGAGTACATTTTACAGATATACATTTTTTTTTTTCTGATGTAAAATTTGAAATCATAACTTTTACTTGTATGGAATATTTTTGTCCATTTACTGAAAGATCTGTGCACTTCTTCCATGGCATGCCATGGACAAATTATATGTCAGTGATTAATAATAATACATATACAAAAATTAATAATAATACACTTTCAAAAATAAATAGGAATACAAATGTGTTTCCTACCAAAGTAGTACTTTTTGCACACTCATCTTATTTTTAAATTCAACTGAATTAAGGTGTAGTTTATGTATTTAAAAGTAGAAGTTTGTTACACATCCAGACATAATAATGCTACTCATAATGTTTTTACTGCTTTGTTCTATTTGCAGTCACAGACACTATCAGATGCATTTTAATGAGAATAACACCATGTAAAGAGCAGATTAGTGTACACACAGATTCCAGGATGGCATGTGGTGCAATAAAACATCTCCCAAAATATTTTTCTTCAAAGTGGGCACATACTGAATTATATGTTCTATTTCAGAACTCTGCTTGAAACTATCCATTTAACACACTTAAGCGAAAGGATTTCAGGTTAGATAGTGCCAGCAATTTGTAATGAAGCTTTGATGCACTACTTTCAGCAGACCTGTCGCTCTGTTAATTCACTCCCAGTTGGCACTCCATCAAAAAAATAAATAAATAAATAAATAAATAAAATAAAAATCTACAGTTTTACCATGACTAGATGTAGGATTTGGGGTATTTTTTTTTATGACTTCCTCTGTTTACTGTTGAGAATTCTATGCAGCAATAACTTATCATCATAAGTCTTGATAAAGGAGGTGCAATTATTGGCTCAGACATCAGCATTGCAAATGGAGGCCTCGGCTGTTACCTGGGGACAGCTCACAGTCACACTCTGCTGGGTGGGAGGAAGGTGTGTGTGTGTGTGATTCAAAAAGTGTCTCTGCTCAGAAATAGATTGTGGTGCTTGCTGTGATGAGATTAGTGTGCAGCTGATGCAGGTGATGGAGGATCGACAGGAGATGAAAAGAGCTTTATAGCTGCTATATGGCTGATGTGGCTGAGAATTAGCGTATATGAGCACCAAAGTGAAGTGTGAAGCATCTGATGTCCTGCGGTGATTAATTTAACTTTAGAATAAAGGCTGATTTAAATTCTCCATTAGTTTGAACAAAGTGTGACAGGAAGACATTTTGAGAGTGAAACCTCCTTTAATTTGAATCTGTTGCACCAAGTAAGGGCTATCAATGGTCTTGTCATGTTAAAATAAATTAAAATACTCATTCAGTGCCGATGTGCAGAGATACACACTAACATAATTCAATTTCAGTTGCAACCATAATGACAAAACCTGCACACATGTGCTCATGTGCACGTGCACATGTGCACACACACGCATGCATGCACACACACACACACACACACACACTTCCTGTCTATAAAGGTCCCCTCTAGACACATTTTAAAACAATTAAAAGACTAAGATTAAGATTTGTTCAGTGTTCTCTGTAAAAAACAAAAAACAAAAAACAAACAAACAAAAAAAAGTTCAAAAAGTGTTAAAGACCATCTACTCTACCTTTAATATTGAAAATTATGCAAACATGGCTGACTGACACAACTGGTCATTTTCCTTGATGTTTGTTTAATATTTTACTGGACAATAAATTACTGAAAAAATGTGAAAACGTGCAAAATCAATCTACATTTTCTTCAACTTTGAGAAGTTCAGAACTAGTGGTTGTGGCCCACCAACTCCAAAAATCATATGTATGATTTAAAAAAAAAAAAGTCAAGCTAATTCTAATCATGTTTCATGTTTGCACATCCAGACCAGTGAACATGGTTGGCTTCAACTTGATTTGTAACATCAAAATTGTGTGTGTACATGCACATCACCACCTCAGATGTCAGGGAGGGACAGAGAAGTCTTCCTTTCAGCAGAAGAGTGTAAAAACAGTGAGAAACTAGTCAGAAACTGCACATACATCTGTGTACAGTGAATGTCAAGCATCCGAGGGAAGAAACCAGAAGCAAACAGTGGAGTGGTAGGGGTGTTTAAGCATGTATATATTCATGGAAGATGGAACTGAGGAAAGGAAGGATGTAAGGAAGGCAAGGAGGGAAGAAGCAGTAATAATCAGAGAGGGATGGAAGGATTTGTGCTATATTGAGATGTATGACTTTAGTTGTTCCTCATATTGTAGAAGATAAAAGCAGCCTAAGCAGACTTACAAGTATTCACACATTAATATTTACAGAATCTGTGTGTTTTTGCTTTAACCCTCAGCATGTGGGTATCATTAACTAGGTCTTCTTAAAATGCAATCAGAAATGTCGTGTATATCTCCTCTGACCAACTGCTGTTCCTGCACACATAATAGGCAGAATATATGATTTAAGTTCTGTGAATATCAGTCTCAACCACATCCACCTACACTTTGCAGGCATCAGACAAAAGCATCATATGCTGTCAAACAACAGATGTGAACACACACAAAGATACACGGAGACAGATATATGAGCAGCACAACACACATTTTCTGTTGCACATTGCACATATATCCACAAACATGCAAATTACAAATGCACGTGCAGCTAAGGGGGCGGATGCAAAGAGAGTGAGTCCATATTATGTATGAGAGCTCTTCTGAGATCCGTGTAGCCCACTGTGGGTGTTCTGTCTTTCCCGCGAGGGATGCTCGTTGTTTTGCGGAGGCAGGTTCAGCTCCAGGATTAATGAAAAGCTCCATCTTAGTCATGAAAAGAGCATTTTCACAATCTATTTAACATCATGCATACCAAAAGGCTCACATTAGGCACTGTTGACTTATGCTCGCCTACAGCAGTGTTTTCTGATGCATTCAATGCCACTGCTGTGATCTTCTGTGGGTAGGCTGCCCCCCCTCCAACCAAGCCCATTGAGTTTCTTACATTTCTCATGCTCACTGTCAGAAAACTCATTCTTCAGTTCAGGGATGAAATATGGCACACAATTGGACAGCTGGGGGAGTTACTGAAGGAATGAATGTAATAAAACTTCCCGGGACATCACAGTGTTCTTTTCCAGCAATGCCCTCTTTCTTATGATAATGATTGTCCATTTGTGTTTACAAATGGAACATGCAGTGCAGTTAGCTGATTGAGTCAAACCTTTATAAGTCAAAAATGGCACTGCAAGGATTCTTTGAGTGGTATCAGGTCATAAGATACTCAAGCAGGATGTATCTATCTCAGTGGCTAGACTGAACCTACAGAGTGGTGTAATAGGCTACAGTGGAAAAGCTTGCAGAAGTGATTTCATGAGTGCTGGATGTTATTTCAGTGGTTGCCGGTGGTGAATTATTTAGTGCCAATGGTTGTAATTACACAGTGACAACAGCACAGCGATTAGGTTGTGGTGTGTTTAGATGATCGCAGGGATCATAGGATTCACGTGTGCATGATGAATTCAAAGGCATTCCAGGAACTGCTGTGCTCCTGCTCGTCTCTGCCCACTAGCCTCCCTCACCCCTCCTCTCCACCATCGCTTTCACTCTGTCAGCGATTTCTTTCCTGTGAGTGGCTGGCGTNCCCCTCCTCTCCACCATCGCTTTCACTCTGTCAGCGATTTCTTTCCTGTGAGTGGCTGGCGTCAGGCTGGCCCTCTCAGAGCTTTTAAAAGGCTGTTAAAAGTCCTTGTGAGACACTGCCCCTAACCGTCCGCCGCCACCCCTCCACCCATGCAGCCCACCCACAGCACCTCACAGAAATCACAGCTTCTCAGGATGTCAGCCAGCGTTAACGTAACCCCCTTACGCCTGTGATCAGGGCTCAGTCATGCAGGGGAACTGGGGCAAAGAGGAGGCACTCACTCGTGGCAGCCAAGAGAGAGAGAGAAAAGCCAGTCGCCTCCACTACACTGGCCTTTGGGGGCCTTTTAAGGATTGTGACGTAATATGTGAGCACTGAATGATGGTGAAAGCGATGTTCTGATTAATCTGTTGGTGTAAACACTGAATGACTAGCGCAGCAGAACGGGATGCAGCTAAGGCCTCAAATAGGAACACAAATGTCACCCAATTCCTGTTTTCAAGAGGAAAAACAGCTGGGAGGCCCATTGTGTGGCCCTGTGCTTCTGACCTGTCCAGGTTAGGTTGTCTGTCAAGACAAAATGTCACGACTGCAAATTCCACTTGACTCCCCTTAGGGAGACTAAGTGGCCTCAGCCTGTCTTAGTCACACACTGTTGCTGACAAGGTGATGATGAACACCTTTCATTAAAAGTAAGAAGGCTTTTCCTCTGAGAAAGCATGCTCTGTGTTAATGTCAGAGGAAAAGGACAGGTGATGTATACAGAAGCTTAGGGGCTCAAACTCCAGTTTTACATGCAAGATCTCCTGCATGTCACTGTGATACACAAATTTACAAGACTTACAACAGAAGGAGAATCAACAATACAAATGCAAGTCTAATAAATATATCATGTGGATTCCCATCGTTTAAAGCTTCATTTAAAATGCAATGCTGAGTTCATGTTTCCATAACATTTTTGATGAAATATTGACTGTTTAACATCTGCCACTGCTGGGAATTCATGAGGTGAGTCATATTCTGTGAAATAAATGAAAAGCATCAAATCTGACACATAGCACATCACAGTCAAAAAATAATGATCCACCTGACATAAATATTCCATCACTTTGCTTGATCTCAAGTCCTGGCTATTTTGATGTCTGTGGTGCTGTGTTGAAGGCCATATCAGAGGAAGTTAGGATGAATACTGTGTGTTGTAGTGCAGAGTGCATGTGATGTACAGCAGCAGCTAAAGCACTTTGATTATTAATTTGAAAGTGGTTGTAAATATATTACTGTAATTTTCAGATAAAATTGAACACTTGTTTGTTGTGCAATATATGTAATGAATAAGAGGGTATATGAGTGGTGGTGCTATGTGTGTATGTGTGTGTGTGGAATGAGGTGTAGAAAGGCCTCCAACAAATAAAGGTTGCCTATGATTACAACTACTACTCTGCTACTACTAATAACACAGTACATAGTATTGTGTGATCAAACAGTCTCAAACCTACATTTCATCTGATTATTCAGCTGCAAAAGGAAGACATGCATTATTTGATCCATTAGGGTCCACTAGGCAGAATGTAAATTATGACATTAGGAACAGTAACATTGCAGGATCTCTCAATAATCACCAATGTTCTGAAGTACACTCACTGTCTGTGTGTGGATTCAAATGAGACAGCTTCCACACCTATAATCTATCCACAAATCATTACTGGCCCTGATGAGCAACATCAAACCCAAGCATCACGACAAGTTATTAGCATCTCCATGACAACTAGAATAGAGAGCTATCTGTTACTGACACTTCCTTTTCTCAAATGAGGTAGATTTCATATCCTGAAGCTTTGCATCATCAAATTTTATCACCTTTGATTTGGAAATATTCAGTGTACAGACACTGGCGGGTGTAAGTGCAGTATGCTGCTGCACACTTTCCTTTTTAACGTTAAAGAATTACTTCTGCACTCGCTATCACACTGACCACACAGTGTTCAATTGCATTGGCTTTTCCCCTTCCGGTGTTACCCTGCTGATAAGATGCACTATGTAAGAGAAGGCACATGGAGGAGAACCGCTAGTATGGGTTATCTCATCCATTCTCTAAAACATATTCAAATATTACGAAAAAACCCTAAATGTTCCAAAATAATCTTTTGTTTCCATTATTAGTAATGACATTTACAAAATCAACAAGGGACAAAGAAAAAAATACCTCTGTCACATGAAAATCATACAACCTCAAACTGATGTTTTCACCTAAGAGGAAACAGTCCACAATTTTCTATTCTTGGTAATTGTACGGGGAGGAAAAATGCAATATCTTGAGCAGGAAACTTTGCTTAGGACCTTAGCATTTTTTTCCCCCTTATCGTCAATAATGGCCTGAGATTTGGAATTACCATTTTTATTTATTTTTACAATAATTCTGTGGTTGTAGCCCTTAGGGACTTTACTAGTAATTAAAAAGAACTTAGACTGTAACAATGACTATGGATTACAAATTAAATAGGTGACATTTTGCAAATACAGGTTAATATGGTTTTTTAAGTATTTTTAAGCATTTGAGTCAACATTTGTCATTCAGCGCACAGTATCATAGACTATTATATTCATAGAAAAATACAGTTGTGATGTGATTAATATATTTATGTGAGTAAAGCAGGATTCACGAATAGTATTATTGCTCTCTGGCTGTTAGTAGGATTACGCTTTTAGCTGGAGAAGTAGTCACAGGTGAACATGTGGAGTCCTATGGAGCTTCTCTGGCTTCCACAGACTTTGTATTTGCCATAATTGCACTTCTTTAAAGGTCCCCTGTGGAGTATTCACTGTAAATAAACCCTTTTCTGTTTACATGTCACATTTCTAATCAAAACACATTCTGCATTTTCTTGAGGGCTAACATGCATGTTCAGTGCATTTCATAACTTGCAAGACATTTGCAAAACCATTTCCTGAATGCTGTGAAATTTCCAATGTTTCTATCAGCACGCAATCATCTGCTTCGCTCTTTCTTTGTGGGTGTATTGTTACATTTTACATACTGGCACTACTGTTGTTTTTCACTGGCTCGGTATAGCACGCTTTAGCCGTGCCATACCGTGCTGAGCTGTGATCATTCCACTGTGACCTCGCATGGGGAAACCAAGATGAGTCCTGATTTTATAGCCCTGCTTGGAAGGAGGCTCAAACTGTGATGGTCTCCACAGTAAACCGAGCTGGATACATCACAGTCAAAAATGTTTTATGTGGTTGCTACAAAATAGAAACTTATTAGCATACAGGTGTTGCAGAGATATGCATCGCTCCTGTTTTCAGCAACTCAAACCTCCCACGTGATCACACATAGTTTTGTTTCATGGGAACACAGTTCATACTCGCAGTCTGGGCTGAGTGTGGTTTCTCGCCATGTTGAGTGTGTGAACTTAATGCCACAACTGTTGATGTGCATTAATGTCCTCTGCAGCTGTCATTACATATTTATTAGGTCATCCATACACTTCTGCACACAATTCAAACAGTTTGCACTGTTTTAAAGTTAAGTTGGGATTTTAAGCTTCACAATAGTGCCTCCTAGCTGTTACTATGTGAGTTTTGAGATGAACAAAACTTTTTTATTTCTACTTCTACTACATCAAACTTCCTCTCCAAGCAGCTCAGAGTAGTGGCCTATGTTTGCCCTTTCTGAAGTCAAACCAGGTATTGAGAATAAGGCTTATTAAAATAACACATTTTTTTTAAAGTTTCTCACAAAAACTGCCATGTGTTTAGCAAACTCTTATTGTGGATACAAGCTTTTGTCTTACAATGCCACTGTGTTAGCAAACATTTTAGAAATTAACATAATTAATTTGCAATCACCTGTACTGTATTAAATGTCGATTATATAACTATTCACACAACACACACACCTGTTGATGAGTTTATTTGTATCTTATCAGACACAGTTTAGTTGCCGTATTAAACGCACTTTGACATTCATTGGCAGCAGTGTTTTGCATCCGAATACAAGGCTTCAGTGCCCTCGAAGAAAACTGGAAGTTTAACAAGCAGAACTAACTTTTCAAAATAAATTCATTCCAAGAAAAAGTTGCTTTGCTGAGTTATTACTTCAGATCCAGACAGAATAATTCCAGCTTCCTGATGGAGTTCCTAAATATATATTTGTTCAACACAATGGGCAATAAACTGAAAAGAACAGTAGCCAAGTAACTGTAATTTGGTTGCTAAGGTTGTGTCAATTAATTAACTCCTGATTAAGTGGGCAGTGGAGATGTCCATAGAATGTTGTGCCAGGAGGCTTCAAGCACCATCAAGAGAATGCCAGTTTCCAAAAATCGTTTTCCATGAGAGGAGAATGAGGTTAAAATTGTTTATAGGGCATTCCACAATGTCAAACTAAAGCTCCCACTTCATTTATGGGCAAACATTAGAGTCGGTTGAATTGTTTGCGCCCACGAGGAGACCACAAAATAAGTATTAATCAAACATTTTTGACATTATGAGTCTTGAAGGTGATTTTTTGGCAGAAGAAAATTATATTTACTGTTGTTAGAAAATTCCTATTAGCAGTCAAGCACGGCTCTCTTTAAATTTGTAAGTGTTGTCGTTCTCTCTTGCCCCTGAAGACTTGTTACAGTGTTTGGGGGCCAACTTGAGAAGGCAAAGCGCTGAAAACTGATGTATGAGTAGTGACGTGAATGCAGATAGAGAAGCAGCATTATTCCGGAAAGAGACATTCTTCCCCTCTAACAATGTCCCTGTCTTACTTCTTCAAATATAGCGTCATTTGAGATGGCTTTGTTGTGCTGTCTTCTGAAGTGTCACATAGCAATTACACACTTGTAAAGATCTGAGATAGACTGTGGAGTTTAGATAAGTGTGCTTCTTTTCTCACTTGTAAGCTGATATGCTGAGAATTTCTGATATTTTTGTGATTATTTTTTGTGCTCACTCCAGCCTCCTCTTTTCCTATTAGATTTTGTTGACAGGAATTACTCAGGTTGGCCTCCTCCTGCCATGTTTGTCAGGTACATTTCTACTGTGAGTCACAGGTGTGTTTCTCTTTCTGAATTCTTAGGCTTAGTTTTAACAAGGGTTCAGTTCTTTTCTATTCTGGAACAAAAGTTGTCAGAATATTTAGACTTGTTCGTTCCCACGTTGAACAAAACCTCTTATCCACTCACCTGTCCCCACCAATGATAGTACAAGTTTTTCTGTTTCAATACTTCCACTGTATTTGTGCACCCAAAGGACTTTCTCCGCTCCTGTCTGCACTAGAGTCCATTATACAGAGCCTGTGCACTGATCCTTTAACTGAAGTCTGGGCTGATATAATTTGAGTGCTGATTGACAAATTCCAGAAAAGATTCACTTTAAATACTGTTTCAGTGTGACAGAGACATCAGGCTTGACTTACAAACTGCTGCCAAATAGCAATTTGCTGCATGTGTGGTGAGCTATGACTCATGACTTGAAGGTTGACCCGTCCTGCATCACCTCAACCTCAAGTCTGTGCTTCTGTGTTTGTCATGGATAAGCTACATGCCATAGTTTAATGAGAGCAGCGTCCTTGAAATGCACACTCACATTCCAATAATTTATTAGAGCAAGGATTCATCCTGAAGTTACCAGTTAGAGAACAAGTGTTCACAATCATGAGCTGACAGTGTCATTCGACCAGTTATGCATAAAAAAAAGATTTCACATATGCATGATAGAGTGAAGTCTCTTCCCAGAACAGCACCTGCTGCTGAACGAGAAGAAAAGGCTTCCCCCAGGACACAAACACATACATAAACATCATCCAGAGCAGGTTATAAAGATGCTGCTAATTAAAAAAAAAAAAAAAAAAANAAAAAAAAAAAAAAAAAATACACCAGTGTAAAAGGATGCCGGTCAATAGTTGGTCTGATGAGGGAGGTGGCTCTGCCAGTTATGATTGTGAGGATTAATTCTGTTCTGAGGGTCTGCAAAATAAATTTCACCATTCTCTTGTGTTTCTGTCCATGTTGAATTTTATCTCTTTTTCCATTTCTTCTTAAAGTTGTCCATTTATTTCTGGTGGGATCACAGATTTTAATCATAGACCTGATAATTACAGGAGGACTTTTTCACTTCAGTGGCTACAGCAATGCTTTTTAGAAGGTTCTGCTATTAAAGTCATTATCGTTGAACAACATGTAAATAGCAGACTCAAGGTGGCTGAGTTCTTCATTGAGGCGGCTTAAAGAAGGCCTCTTTTGAAGCTTATGTTTAATCTCAAAACATAACATGCAGGTATTTTTTTCTGAGAGGTCTTTCAATCTGCAAACTAAAGCCAGGGACACTACACAGCATGAAGGCCAGCTCCCTTTGAATTAGTCTTGATGACTAATATGGAAGATCATCATCAGCTGTCAGTGCATGCTATCTTGTGCTGTGTGGGAGTGTCAGACTTCCTGCTTCTGAACAGAGCTATCACACTTGTCAAAGCTGTATATCATATATTTCTGATTTTAACAACTGGAATCTGGAGATTTGGAAGTCTGAACACAATTATGTAGTTTATTGATATCATAAATGATTCACAATCTCCACTTTGACAAAATAAGGAAGTTTTGGATGAGGTCTGTGTGCTTCATACTTTTATTAGAAAAATATTTAGGGATATAGATGTTCCTGACATTGGCAAAACTATATATGACTTTCTATTAGTGCGAAAAACATATTTTTTTTTGTTATTTTCACAAATGTTTATAGTGTAATAAAGAAGGATAGGAAAACAAAACATGTTCATGGCAGTTATATTCTGAACTGCCCTGAAAGCTTTGTTTATCATTAGACCTTTATATTCATACCATGTTTATATCAACATGTAATATTTTTGAATGTACTTGCCTACACATCTGGTTAGACAAAGCCAGTGGTGGGCCGTCAGGGCCAGCAAGGCCTTCTCTGCTGGCCTAGAGATTGTCAGGATCATCAAATTATGTTTTTATAATTTAATATATATTTTAATCAATGCTATATGTATTTTACAAAGTTCGTTCCCATCAGTTTTGTTATTAACGTCATTTCATCGCTGCTCTCTCCCTCAGTTTCGCTGCTTTCAGCTCAGCTCATAGAAATTAGAGCTTTTATCCAATCAGATTTTCCCCCTGTGCTGTCTCCGGGTAAAAAAAAATCTAGTTTGAGGCCTTCAGAATCTCAAGTGAATCCCCTCTGCTATTCAAGCAAATGGGACAATGTTGTTGATTGTCATATACTTTAACCAATCAGATTTCGAGTTTGCCATGTTGGGTGTGTTCTTTTACACACCAGGGCCTTCTAGCTGCCTTGGCCTACATCATCGGAGTACAGCATTATGCTACAGCTACAGCCTGCCAGAAATTCATCAGAAGAAGAAGATGACCGGTTAGCTTAGCTAACTCAAGTAAACCTAGCTAGCACGTAATGGAGCATTAATGTTGATTTAAACTTTCTTTCTTGACATTTATATTTTTAGATGTAGTGCTTTAGATTTTTTGTTTAGATTTTTACTTAGCCCTGTTGTTNTTATATTTTTAGATGTAGTGCTTTAGATTTTTTGTTTAGATTTTTACTTAGCCCTGTTGTTTTTTTAACACACAATGGCTAAAGGAGGAGAAGAAATGGATTAACTGACAACGCTTTTTTTCACATTTTGGAACTAAAATGCTCCACTGTACTGTACAGCCGCATCATTGAACTCTTTATAAAGACAGAAAGGAGGATGGACTTTGTCTTCAGATGATGAGCAGCTTTGGTAAGTTTGATGGATTTTTATGTGGCTGGAATCTGTGGAGAAGCCTGTTGAATGTGTTGTGTTTTATGGCATTTTTGCTTATTTGCTGGTCGTATGAGCAAATATGACTGGTTGATGAATTTGTTCGTGTTTCTTCGGTAATGGCACTGATTTGGGCTATGCTATGTCTATTTGTGATGCAGCATCCTGTCATAATGCATAATAATGCTACATCCTATTCATGTCTCNTATGTCTATTTGTGATGCAGCATCCTGTCATAATGCATAATAATGCTACATCCTATTCATGTCTCTTGCAGTTAGTGTGTTGTAACTGACATAGGTGTTGATCCTCATGTTAAATTACTTTATTCCACTCAATAAAAGTTACTGTCACTGTGAATATGGGGTGGTTACGTCCCATGATAACAGCCTATAGCCCTAGTGTCATGCTGAGGTTATTAGAAGGTGGGTTAATTGTGGGAGGATAGCACTGAATGTCTAGGTGTAAAATACATGACACGCCACTGGACAAAGCTATGAACTACAAGTCTAGCAAGAGAGTGTTTGGCCAACATCTGTGTATCAGTGGGCGTTGCCCACTTAGGCCCAATCACCACAGATTGGGTTTTTCAGAAAGGGGCCTTACAGAGACAGTACTTAAAATGGCTGGTTTTCACTTTGTGTGCACAGTGGTGCAGAGGAGAGCAGTTGTGGATCATTGTGTTTTGTGAGCACTGAAGTGCTTCAAAGATTTCTAAACAGACCTCTAGTTAAAAATAAGGATACTGGAATCTGTATATGTCCCCTTTAAGATGTGTATTGCTGCTGCATTGCATTAACTACAGAAAGTTGAATTCTCCTTTTGCAGTATGTTTAAAAAAAAAAAAAAAAAAAATCATGACATTCTGTATCTTCTCTTTAGATATTGGGATAGAAAAGTTACTTTTGATATGGTAAACATTTTTACGCAAAGGGAAGCATTCTGTACATTTTTGGAACCCTTTGGGTTTTATGCTTGGATCTGGGATCATGGATTTGGAATTCTCCTTTACCTGTGTGTTTGGAAGGAGCCTTCTGTTCTCATGCAGCAACTGGTCACAGCTTTGATTCTGGGAGATGATTTTACATGATTTTAATCATGGATGTGGAACTTAATGGACTGACACTCCCCTGTCATGACTAAGAATACCTGAGGAAATGAATGTACCACACTTTTTTTTTCATCATTTTTGAGGTTAGAAAAAACGTCACAAATCCTCCTACTTTCATTACTTTGTCCCTTTCCCCAAAAAAATATGTAAAAAAGATTTGACATTTGACAATGGACTTCAATGGATTTGGATTCAATATGCTAAGCTGTTTCTAGATTGCCATTCAAACTATTCTTCTTCAGGCACTTGACACTTCTGCAAATCCACAATGTGTTGTTCCCATTATCTTAAAAATCCAGACAGAATTTTCACTGTTCATTCTTGTTGATATGGCCTAGTTTTCCATAGGTTGCAGCTTGAAGTGATTTTGTTGGAAGCAGGTCTCTCTGGAGTGCAGGTTTGGTAAACCATAAATTCCTTAATCCTGACAGGAAGGCAGATCTAGTGCAACAGATACAGTAAATCAATCAATGTGTCTGAGAAGTTGCAGTCTTATGTATTGACCCCCATTCAACACACACACACACACACACACACACACACACACACACACACACACATTTCTAGGGCATGCTGTTGGCTCATGATATAGTCTAGGTTATAATATTTTACATTCTCAACAATAAGTCAGACAATAAAGAATCTTATTTGAGCTGCAAGATGAAGTACACTAGGGATCATTACCAAACAGTGCTTAGAGTCAACAGGAGGTGGAGATGGTTCACCTCATGCCATCTTTTCACTGGACCATTAACCAAGCCCACAGAGTGAGCGAGTGCAGAACCACCTTCAGCCAGAGGCTTGAGAAAAACCAGGAAGTGTGAATATATTTTATATGGAACCTTGTCGATTCAAGACTCAAGCCTGCTCTCTGAATCATATTCAATCCAAGCCCCAAGGTGTGCATGTGATGATGGGTAGGAAGTGAAAGGTTTAGAGGGAAGAACCAGCTAATGGAGATGAATACCAAGTAGTTTATCCCCCTAAAAGGAGAAGCCTAAATAAGAATAAAGGGTAAGATTCTGTACAGATGAGAGGCAGGAACTGGGGTATTTCATCGCTCAGTCAGTAAACAGGAAGTCAACAATTTTTAATATGCTCCTCTGACTCCCCAATGGTTTCCCCTTTTACCTTCTTCATCCCTTTTAAGCTGCATGATATTTCTCACTCTGCTCTTTCAGGGCAGGAGAATCAGGGCTTGTTCTCACATTTCAGTCCATTTATCTTCTGCTAGATGCAGCTCAGTGATCTTAGCCTTCCATTAGTCTGTGCAGAAAAGCATCCAGTGCAAGTAAACAAAAAAATTTAGGGATGGCCCATTTTATCTTTCAACAAGCTCATCTTCTGGTGGACTTATCTTCAAAACAATATGATGGAGTGTGAAAAGCAGAGCAGAGCCTTGTCTTGTGTTATAAAAAAAAAAAAAAAAAAAAAAAAAAGCCTTGTTTGCATGTACTCATATTTCTGTAGTCAGCACAGAAATGGAGCAGCTCTCTGGTGTAGATGTCATAAAGTTGATATTTCAAAAGATAAATTGCACCCATGTTTCCTCGGGGTTCTCAGCAAAGGAAAATCAAATGGCCACAGTCAGCTATTGCATAATCACACATCTTAGCAAAATTTAGCACATCTCTAAATAAATCACAACTGTCAACTGCATTTTGTTATTTCTGCAACGGATGTGGTCAAAAGATAAAATATTCAAGCCCTGATTGCATATCAGCGAATATCTGACAGTGTCAGAACACATCAGATATCAAAGCAGAGAGACGGGGGTCATTTCAGTTATTTTCTTTTCAGTGACACTTTTCCCACTAGACTCCACAGTCCGTACTGGACAATGATCTCATCAATATTGTCACTTTAATTTTACTGAACATGGTTATCAACCTGCTGATTACTTCATCTGTTAGGCACTCGCATGTAACCAGTTTGTATTTTTGGAGGTCTTAACACATCACTGTGAAATTTTTAGTACACATGGAATTCATAAATAAATCAATGCACCTACGTAATAATGTACATTCCTAATTGGTTAATATACCAAGCAGTTAGGACCATTGGACATAATCAGTTTATTAGATCATTAAATGTGACAAGCCTATGCCATAAATATAAAATTTATTGCAGAATCTTGAGATAATTAACAACATTGCATTTTTTCAGTACTTATTGAATGTATAAATAGATTATGTTGTACAAGTGTAGCTGAAATTTATATTCATTTTGTGGTTGTTGTGCCATGGGATTCATCTTCCCTCTTTGATTTCCCCCAGCATTACAAAACGTATCATAGTAGGTGAAAGAAGAATTAAAAATGACTGTCTATATTAATTGTTATTAACTGTATATTAACTGATTGGATAAATACAGTATGGGGGCACATTGAACTCTCGGTAAAGTGGCCCAAACTAATACTGTAATTAAAGGTTATGATTCATACAAAAAAATTTGCTTTCATTTTCTACAATCTGGTTTAGCTTATTATCTAATAAACTATCTACATTTGCTCAAATACACCAGTAAATAACTACTGCAGTCTT
Organism: Lucifuga dentata; assembly: GCA_014773175.1. NCBI lineage: Eukaryota > Metazoa > Chordata > Actinopteri > Ophidiiformes > Bythitidae > Lucifuga > Lucifuga dentata. Next base: position 110,580 of record VXCM01004137.1, read on the forward strand.
CCTGGAGCCCACATATAACAAAAGAAAATAATTAGATTTTAACATCTAAAACCATTAAAAGAAATTACATTATGTGCCCATGCCAAACAAAGAGAATAATAACACATTTCTACTAATTAATATTAATGAATGCAAAATGGAACAAACAAATCCATAAAGGAATAACGTAGGACACAAAATGAGGATGCTTCTCCCATCTCTCAAAGATTATGCCACAGTCCTATGGCTCTGTAGATGAATGATATTTTTTGGATCATGGATGACGGAGCATGAATGACAGTCTGCACTTCAGCCAGCTCTGATTTGAGAGATAGATTCATCTGTGCCACTTGTTTACTGTGATGAGTGTGATCTGTTGTTTCTGTGAAGGATTCAAAAATCAGGGGAAACAACAATCACATGGTACAAGGCTTGGCTGTGGCTTTGCAGCTTAAAAGCCTGAAGACAAGAGAAATAATCAACCTGGATGCTTCTTTCTTAAGCCTATTGTGAAGCATGACACAAACAACAATTGCTCTTTTTCACAAATGCACAGTGTGACAGGTGGCAATCAAGTGTTCATGGAGGATGTTTGTCATGCAGCATAGAGGCATCTTAAAGGCCCCCTCCTCCCAAAATTGTTTGTCTTCAAGTACTTTCCCTTGGGTGTTTGACTTTCACTATGGATGCATACTTTATCACCAGAAGGCTGCTTTCACATTCCTCTGCTGAAGGAGGAAGATGTCTATTCTTCTTGGAAATCTGAATTGGTGATGTGGATGTATGATTTGTGACATCAAACATCAGTGGAAGTCAGTGACGGTCGTGGTTCTGAATGCGCAGATGAAACATAGTAAAACCAGCCAGGAAGTACTTTTCAGCAGCACGGACAGTGCAAGCAGTATTCTTTTATCAAAGTTGTTCGTCAAACTTCTCTATTCACACTCATAACATTATGGTTACGGAATCAGTGCAGTTTCTTTGAGTGTTAGTTAATTGTCATGCGTGAGTGGTGGTGGTGGTGGGNCACACTTGCAAATTCATACTAAGAGTTTAAGGGAGAAAGAGTAAATGGTGCCAAGCTTCTTTTCAGTTGTTTATTTATTTATTTTTAAATGGAAAAAAAAACACTTCAAGCAAATTATTAGTCAAGAGGAATATTTATCAATGTCTTAAATGTCTGAGCGCTTTACTCGCTGCAAAATAAAGGGCATACTTCAACAGCAACAGGGGATACATGCTTACATGCATACTTATTGATACATTCCTTAACTTTAAATCACATGTAGAGAGTAAAGAATAAATCTATGTATTGTAATATGTTATTTTTACTTTATGTATCTTTTGATGCTGATCATATATTGGTACTGCACGAAATGTAATGCACTACCATAAAATAAAACGGCAAAGCAGCTTACAGCCACAACAAAAAATGAGATTTATGATAAAACAAAAATGTATAATATTTTATATTACTGACAGAACTTTACTATTCCTCTTATATATTTATAAATCATATATACAACCATTTTTTTCAGGTTTGAAATAGCGTTGGGCTGCTGAAAAATCAGATGGGTGACAGATGTTAAGCTCAGTTTAGTGTATTTCAATTTATCTTCTTTACTTTTTTATTATATATATATTTACCAAGTTCTCCTTCTTCCTCAAAAATTCAGGTATTGCCTCCAGACCACTGACAAATAGAAACACAGAGAGACCAACTCTGGTCATCCACCCTTGTTGTTTCAGCCTTTAAAGGCAATAATCGTTTTTTTTTTCTTTTGACTGGAAACAGAGATGTAGTGGCAGCCTCTTCTAAGCCCTCCAGGCCTTGTGTGCAGCTTAGCCCTCCTCTCTCCATTCATTTTCCTCAGAGCAGCCTCCCTCTACCTTCATATTGATCGGCTCTGCAGCGTCAACATGCTGGAGTGTCAATTAGAGAGCCCCATCCTGCCCATCTGTGAGAGCAGAGCTACAGCACGTCTCTAAAGTGTCCCTGGCTGCCTTTGCTGTCCAGCAGCACAGGTTTCAGAAGATGAAGAGGAGAATAAGCTATCAAAATTACTTCAAACAGTTATTGCAGACATATCTTTTTTTTTATTTTTACTTTTACCATGATTTTTTTTTTTTTTTTTTTNTTTTTTTTTTTTTTTTTTTAACCAGGACTAGACTGTGAAGTGTTTGGGCTAAAATGGTGAGATTTCTTATTTGAAGTTATCAGGAATATGAGGGAGTTTGGAGGTGAAGGGGCTGGCCTGCAGAGCAGATTCTTTAGCTTCAAAGAAACGTGACATTTTTTGAGGTGCAGTGTATTTATAAGGGCAGCCAGGATGAAGAGAAGAAAGTACTAATACATTCAGTGAAAAGGAATTCTGTTTGTAGTACTGTTACTCTCATGCAACCTGAATCTAGTAGGTTTGAAGATCTAACAAACCGACCCTACTGACTTCACATCTTATGTTCTATCCTTGCAGAAATTCCTCAAGACCTCCTTCACTAGAAGATGAATGTTTTTCTGTAACTTCAGATGTAGTGTCTTGGTGACAGATGTGTAGGCGATGTTAGAGAGAGTGCAGGCTAAAAAAACACCTACACAGTGTTTCTTTTGCACTATAAAAATCAACATTTTATTTGAGAATATTTCAATCAGGGACTCTCATGAGGCTAAATCTCTTACCCTTGAAAGTTGCAAAACCAACCTACAGACAAAGTTGGTACCAAAAGTAAACAGGGAGTCTTTACATTATTAAAAATACATTTTTGTACACTGGCTGACTTTGGTCTTACCAGTTTTAAGGTGTTAGAATCATGTTTTTGTAGCACACGTATTTGCCTGAAGGTTATTGTATGGCCTTTAAAAATTAATGCACAGTCCATTCTGAAATATGCTGTTGCACCTGAGGAAAGGTTGTTCTCTTGATGGGAATCTCCAGTAATTCCTGCAGCTGTCTTTGACATTTTGTGGCTGGTATACATTTTTGGCCTTTTCCTGAAGTCTGATGAACATGTTTATTGAGGTATGACATTACAGGCTGATCTGTAAATACAATTTTGTATTTACAAGTTGAATGCACTTATGTACCATTTTGTCTGTTTTCACAATTTTGTCATCTTTGGTCAGTTTCCTTATAACTTGTTGCAATATTTGCAAATCAAATCATATTTTGGAAGGCTTACAGTATATCAGACTTAAAGGGAACATATAACACATAATTCTGTGTTCTTATTTTCATTTAGCCATCTATTTTAAAACATTTGAAATACTTTATTGTGCAAAAACACATCAATCCAGTTTTACTTTCCATTGCAGCACCACTGTGCATGTTTAATGAAATGGGTCATTGTCAGGTACTATCTCTTTAAGGCCTCCTTCACCAAAAAAGCCTGCTCTGCTCTGATTTGCCATCTGCATCGGGCCTAAGCTGCCAACACCCACAGACTGCAAAACACGCATGCTGGTCAAAGATCAGCTCGCTAACCTTGTATTTCGTGGATGTGTCCAACCGGGTGTGTTTACTTGTAAATTCAAACGTGTCACATGTTGATAAACATGTTATGGACATAAAGAACTTATCAAAATTAAGCTTTCAGGACAGTTCAGGACATTATGGGTTCAGCTTTCTGGATGCATTTGTATCAGTGTAAACCTCAGAATTTGCAACTTTAACAATGTTCAACACATACTCCCTACTATAATACACTATTAAAAATGAGAGGAAAATAACACAAAGCATAATATGTCCCCTTTAAAATTCTAATATGAGCCAAAGCATTTAATTCTTGTTAAAATACAATATATTAAAACTGACTTTTGGAAATAAGACATACTGTACAGTGAAACCACTGATAATGCGTAACCTCATTTCAGCCGTTATGCAAATGCTGTTTTTGCAATTTGGCAGCATCACTTTGTATAGAGCTGGAGATGATCTGCAGTAACCCTGATACTTGATTATAATGGCATTCATAGGTTTCAAAAGAGTGATGGCAGGCTGCAAAATGACTTATTCACTGGAGGTGGCCAGACCGAGAATGCACTGAACATCGGATCTTTTAGATTAAAGAACGGATGAACGTTACATCCTGATCAAAGAGGATATGCTGTGAGATCTTCATCTAAAACGAGACAAAACAAGCTGATTAACATGATAATGGCTGGTGTAATCTTGTGAGCTGTAAGATATTTTCCCTCACTTGCACGAAGAACAGTTGCTCAGATTGTTTTTTCCTGTTTTTCTGTCTGAAGGAGATGCATAAGCCTTCTGCTCTGCAGCTCATCTTTTGCACAAACATATTATTTGAAGACATCCACAGCCTAAATCATTTTCTACTATTTGCTTTTTTATAATTACAGTTGTATTTATTTTGCCTATGTATATTATAATATTTTTCCAGCAACAATTCTTATTGCTTTTTTTTGCTCTTATGATAGATATGCTGGTACATGGTCACAGGTGAGCTGGTTGCTTTTCTAGTTGTCATCTGCTCTGCAGCAGTTAAACTGGACCTGCAGTGAGTCAACCCTGAAAAATTACTTCTCACTCAGTAGCAGATAGTTGGGTGTATTCAAAGGACCTTGTCACTTCCAATATGCTCTCAATGAATCTCAGCCGTTGCTGAGCCAATGCTTCAACTCGCTCTCTGGAAAACCAATGGCAACAACCCCAGTCTGTGCAGGGGGATTGTTCTTTCAGAGTCTATTACAGCTTCAGGAATGAACAGGGTTTAGACTGTACATACAAGATGGGTTCTTGTGGCATACTCAACTTTATATCCCACTAAAGCCTAGCATCAATGATTTGTCCTCTATAATGTCTTGCCTGTCAGACATAAAATATTGGATGCCCAATAATTTCCTTCAGCTTAATGACTCCAAGACTGAGATCCTTATAACCACACCTTCTGGCCACTTNCAATAATTTCCTTCAGCTTAATGACTCCAAGACTGAGATCCTTATAACCACACCTTCTGGCCACTTACTGATCAGTTAACATCCAGTCCGGGTTCATTATCTGCATATGTTAAACCAGAAGTCTGAAATCTTGGTGTTATTTTTGACTTGTCTGTCCTTTGATGCACAAGTGAGAAGTGACTTGTTTTCTTCAACTCAGGCCGATCTCTAACATTAAGGCTTTTCTTTCTTTTTCAGACCGACCTAGAAAAGGTCATCCATGCATTTATCTCCTCCAGATTTGATTACTGCAATGCACTTTACTCAGGCATCAGCAAGGGTAACATTCACTGGCTTCAGCTTATCCAAAATGCTGCTGCTAGGCTTTTAANCATCAGCAAGGGTAACATTCACTGGCTTCAGCTTATCCAAAATGCTGCTGCTAGGCTTTTAACTCATTCCAGAAGAAGTGACCATATTAGTCCAATTTTTCCTGGCCTTCACTGGTTGCCTGTTAGCTTTAGGATTGATTTTAAGGTTTTATTGATTGTTTTTAAAGCTTTACATTGTCAAGCACCTTTATGTGATCTTTTAACTTGCTATAAGCTTGATTGCTGTCTGAGATCCTTTGGCAAATACCTCTTGGTAGTTCCTAGATCTACCAAGATCTAGGAACTACCTATCTGTTTGTGCCCCAAGTTTGTGGAATTCCCTGCCGGAGGATCTCAGACTGGCTAACTCACTGTCTTCTTTTAAACCTCAGGTTATTTTTACAGTAAGGCTTTTAATTGATTCCAAATAAGCGTTAATTGTTTTATCTCTTCCCCAAACTCATTTACTATTTCTATCCTTTATTATTATTATTTTTGTTTTGTATTGCGATTGTGATTTGTCTTGTGCACTATTGTCAGTGTTGTTAGTACCTTGAAACTCTATTATTGTTATTATTATTATTATTATGATTATTATTATTGTGTGTTAAACTCAGCAGCTACATAAGCAAGCACCTGGTAACTCTGTTTTGAAAGGTGCTATATAAATAAAGTTCTTCTTCTTCTTCTTCTTCTTATTATTATTATTATTATTATTATACTTCTTCTCTGTCTTGCAAGTATGTAAAGTGTGCAGGTGAATGTGAATGAAAGAAAGAGAAGGAAGTGAAGGGAGTGAATAATGAAAATTAGAAACTTAAAATCAAGTTTTGAATCAGCTTTTCGTACGACATAAACCCGTTTACAAAACACTTGAGTCTGCATAGAATCTGCATTTAACTACCCCTACGGCAGTGAAACAAGCAACAAGATTACAAAACCTAATAACAGACTCACACCCCGGTCTGCTCAACTCACATGCATGCTTGTCAAACTGCCATCCCAGACGTGCAAAAAAGGGGGGGCTATAGGCTCTAAGTCTTCAAGGAACTGAAGATCCAATTGTAGATGTGATCAATCTGTGCCAAATAGTGATATCTTAGAGGTTAAATACAAGCATAAAGGATCCAGATAATATTACAGTCATTATTTCCAAGGTACAGGATCTTCTACTGTGTTAATGGCTCTTAGAATAAAATACCAAGTTGCCAGAGGTGGGTATTTTCTCGCCAACATACAAAAACTACTCCCCGTCATGTAGTAACTGAATAATTGCATTTTCATGGTTGTTTCACAGGCCTTCCCCTTGTAATTTGTTGTACTTTTTTACCCTCCAAGGTACAACTTAGGTATGCAGAAGATACCCTGAGACCCATATTTGAATTGTGTTATAATACATATAATGGGTTTTGCCTGTAGGAAGCAGAAGTACCCAGAGAATGCAGAAGTGATAAATTTGGCACAAAGAGATACCGGCCTAGTATATCAATCACACATTCAGTCCTTGTGGACTTGACTAAAGTCTTAATGTTTCCAATTATTTAGATGATGTTAAAGATATACTGAAACAGTTTGTCATGTGGTAGTTTTTCATGTGATAGTCATGACGGTGACACATTTTCAGGTAAAATTAACGATTTAGGAAAGTACCAACATCGAAAGCCGCAGCTGCTGCTGCCAACTCCAACAACAGGGTTTCATCAAAAAAAANGAAAAAAAAAAAAAAACTAATATTAATGCAGTGTCTGCTGGCAAGTTTGATCATTCAGAGTGTGAAAATAAAGCACGTGGGATTTGACTTTTAAACCTTTCAGCCTTGGAGGTCCATGGCAATCTTTTGAATTCAAGATGGTAGACGTAGGAACAGGCAGAAAAAATGAGTGTGGGAGCAGAACGGTCTCTTCATTTCACATAATACTGCAGTAAAAAGGTTAAGCAAAAAGAGCCATTGAAAAGCTCATAGCAATACAAATCCCTCTCGCTTTTTTTCCCCAGTTTTTTCTGTGCACTGTCTCACTGCTCCTCTCTTTTTCATCTTTCAGGAATTCACTCTGAAGCCTGTGGACCTGAGCAAGCCTGAGGGCTCTGACATAAACCAAATCCCTGCCCAGGGGAGTAGGGGAGATTAAAAACTTCTGATTGAGGTGGAGAGGCGAGAGTCAGATAGACAGCGATAGAGAGAGAGAGAGAGAGAGAGAGAGAGAGAGAGCTTTTTCACCTTTGTTCTTCCAAATACTCCAAGTGAAGGATCTCCATAGTCAAGTCTGTGAATAACAGCAGACACAAGAGCAGCTGCCCACTACTGTGGTCAGATGATGGAGTGAGAGAGTGAAAGCAGAGAAGAGAACAGGATTACATCCTATGAAAGAGCCAAGCTCATATTCTACCTTAATTGAATGTCAGAGAGAGAAACGACATGAGAGGAAAACTCTTCTCTACCAACTGCTTCGAGAGGCTTTACAATTAACCCTCTGGCCATCATACCATCATACCTGGTTTTTGTTTTTCTGACTGCTGGGTTCAGTGTACACTGTCCATGTGTATTTGGGCTGTGGTCATGTTTCAAACCCCAGGGTGTAAACCGGGTCGGACCAGCTTTCAGAGAAGCAGCCTGACTCTGCTGCTGATGCTGCTGCTTCTCTACAGCTCCCTCAAGCCCACTCAGACTGCCAAACCCAAAGGGCCAGGACACACACATTTGAACTCCATCCGCATTGATGGGGATATTTCGCTAGGTGGGCTCTTCCCCGTACATGCTAGGGGCCATGACGGTAAGCCATGTGGGGAGCTGAAGAAGGAGAAGGGTATACACAGATTGGAGGCTATGCTCTTTGCCCTTGACCGCATCAATAATGACCATAATCTGCTGCCTAACATCACACTGGGGGCTCGTATCCTAGACACCTGTTCCAGAGACACTCATGCCTTGGAGCAGTCGCTTACCTTCGTGCAGGCACTGATTGAGAAGGACGGGACCGACGTCAAATGTCTGGGTGGTGGAGCGCCCATCATCACCAAACCTGAGAGGGTGGTGGGTGTCATTGGAGCCTCCTCCAGCTCGGTCTCCATCATGGTGGCCAACATACTGCGCCTGTTTAAGGTAATGTCAGTATTATGTCAGCAAAGTTCTCTCTCTGTCAGATGATTGATAAGTTCTGAGCTCAGCACATTAGGTGAGCAAGAGCTGTAATGCGCTGCTGTAATATCCTTATGTGTTTTTGCACATCAGTTGCATTTATTTGAGCTAAATGAATAAAACTTACAAGTTCCAGAGGTATTCAATGGTTGTGAGTTGTACAAGATAAGTGAGGCCAACATGCATTGATTATGTACATTGCTGCCATCCATGATTGTGGCTTTAAAATAGTTCAGCACCAATCCTCAATGTGATTTGCCCCCTCAGACTTTCATCTCTTCCCAAACCTGAAAAAGGCTAGAACCTGTTTTGCCTCAGATGATGATGTCATAAAATTCCTCCAGTATTGTTGGCAGAAAAATGCCACCTTGGAAGGAGATTATCCTGAAAAATCACTACTGCAACCCCTTTGATTTAGATCTTTCTACAACAGGCTAAGAACTTATCAATCAATCCTCACAAGATTCCACCTCAGCCTGGTTCAATCTTCTTTCTCATTTGCAGAACAAAGAGCTGGCTGTGTATGCTGTGTATTAAACATGGCTGCCCTCACTCTATGATTCTGAAAGAGATTTTTATTTTGTTTTATCTTATTACACTGTATATTTCTTCAGATATTTCATAGCAATGACAGAAAACAACATGAGTGATTGAGCAGCCGGAGAGAAAAAATATGGATTAGATATCTGCTGCCACACTATGGGCAGTTTCATAAGCGAGGTGATCCTGTGCTAAAGCTCATCACTGACTGTTGTCCTCGAGGAGCTGGTTGCTAAGCAGTGTCGCCTCTCACAATAATGATTAATAAGATACTAGTTGATTTCTTTTGAACCCTGTAATATTTCTTCTACTTGAGGTTCTGTGTTTACATCTTCTTACATTATAGAAAGATAAGTTCTGTTGTGGACATCTGATGAATTATTTATTATGTCTCCTATCTTCTATCCACCCAGCCATGGGAAGCAGAATCTTTCTTCGTTAGTGAAAGCGTGATTGCTATTTACTGCTCAGTTCACCACAAAATAATATACCTTCTCTTTGACTTACAAAGAAATTACCTATGTTGTGTCTTTCAAATTGTTTCACGGCTAATTACACATTTTAGCATAGATATTACTCAAATCATATTCACTAGAAATGGCTCGATTAGAGTTTATTTAAATTCTGCAGGAATTAAAATGAGGGACTCTTTCAGGTTGTCAAACTTTAATGTGATAAACTTGTATTTCATGTCCTTTATGTTTTACTTTCACCTTGAAATCTGATGATAATCCCAACTCATGAGGTGAAAAGTAACTAAGCATATTTACTTAAGTACTTTACTTAAGGAATTGAGATACTGGTACTTTTTTATTTTGGAAGACTTTATACTTCTGTTCCACTATATTTCAGATAAAATATATTTACTTTTTACTTATTTTTTCACCACACTTATCTGAAGGCTGTAATTACTTCAACATGAAAAAAGACCATAAAAATCACCAAAACAATTTTTCCCCTTCTTCTTTTTTTCCTCATTTAATTCCTTCAGTCCATCCATCCCTCCATAAATTATTTTCTTTTATTTTCTTTCATACTTTCCTTTCATTAATTAAATGATCGACCTGAAAACATAAAAATCCTCCAAATTAGGGAGTACTTTTTTTTTTTTTTTTTTTTTTTTTTTTTTTTATTTAAACACAATAGTAACATGAAACACAATTTTTTCACTATGGGTGCTTTTATTTTGGACACTTTAATATATTAAGTAATTAAGAAAAATTATTTAGTCAAAAAAATATTAAATGCAGGACTTCTACTGAATATGAATTTTGGATGTCAGTCCACAGTCTCTACCACAGTCTACCTCCAAAGTTTACTGTTACCATGATGATGTCTAATCCAAACAAAATTCCCTTCGGTGCTGCTAAATACACATATTCAACATCCCTGATGTAACCTGATAGTCAATATGTTTACATTTATGCATATTCTCCACTTATTTGCCTGTACTCTGATTAAGGCAATAAAGTGAGGAAGAAATATACATGGACAAAGATTCCATAGTTCATCAAATATGAATGAGTTGCATAATCTGAGATTGCGGAAAGTCTGTCAGGTGAGGAAAATCTGTTTACAATAGCAAATTCTACTCGCTTAATCTTAAAGTGATTTCAATCTAAGGTGTATACATGCCATTTGAAAAAACAAAACAAAATAAAACAATTTATTACTTTAATCTGAGGATAATCTTAGTTTTAACATACATGTAAATGTACCGACTGATTCTGTCACAGGGTGGCTACAGGAAACAACCACAGACAGAACAAATTTTATGGTCAAACAGTTTTTACTTGAGCTCAAGTCTGGCAAAGAATACAACAAGATGCAAGCAGGCAAACAGTGGTTAAAAAAGGTTTAAAGCTGTAGCAGGCAGGAATAACAGGCAGACAAATCCAAAAAGTTGAGGCAAACAAATGATAGTGAAATACACAGAAAAAGACATCAAAAACAGGCAGACAGGCAGAAAATGGCTGGATCTGTTAAAAATCACTGCAACAAGCAACACAACAACTCAAGAAAAAGGGAACTGATGGTATATATTGACATGGCTGATTATTAAATTGGGATCAGGTGAGGTAGCCAGTTGATGCAGCCAGGTGATGAGTAGAGCAGGGAAGCTCAGGGTGACAGCTAATGGACAGGTGGAGAATTGCAGTTTCATGACAGACTGTGTCGCACCTCTGCAGGGCTGCTGCAAGGACTGAATTTGCACCTTTGCGCTCTCGCTACACTACTCCAAATGATTGTGCATTTTGTTAAGGCATCTCACGTCAACACTTGAGGCTTCTTTTTTTCTCCAGTGCTTCATGTTTTTTCTGTTTGTTCGTGTTGTACTCCACAGCGACAGCCTGCATGTATGATTTGATAAGCTCTCCAATCCCAAAATGATAACAGTGTTACAAACCAAGCGGGGCGTATCCAGCTTGTCGCAGCCCTGCCATCAATCAGGGTGAAACCAGTGTGGTATAACAACAAACTCACACGCATACAGTTTGTGTGCATGTGTCTTTTTATACTCATATGCACACAAGTGTTTTGTGCATGTTGTGTAAATTATATCTTTAAGCATTATTCTATTAATCTCCTTCTGTGTTTTTAAAGATATTGCACCAGAAAATACACAAAGGAACAAATCATTTTAGATGATTTTCACAAGGATTTTATTTTCCCACAAGGCAGCTTAGACTATGCGTCTAGTGATAAAAGTCAAGATAAAAATAGAGTAAAACCACAAATAAGTGGGTAATTGTGTGTCAGAGTTCCAAAAAGTGATTAAAAAACAGTTGAATTACTTTTTATATTCTTATTTCCACAGAGATTTTTTTCTATTATGGATTTTTCCTCTGGGTTTCACTTGATTTTTTAATATTCCAAATAAACACTGAAATATTCCTATATGAACAAAAAAAAAAAAAAAAAAAAAAGGCCAAAAATAACAACCTCTGCCTGTACCTTATGCACTCATGTATGAGCACTCAAGCGTGCACAGTCTTGTGCATTAATCCACTTTTCCATTCTCTCTCTCTCTCTCTCTCTCTCTCTCCATCACCCACTCAGAAATTATGCGTACATATGCACTCACACAGGTACAACTGGTGTGGGCTACAATAATGATGAGCATCTCCTCTGTCCTTGATCCTGCTCTCCCATGGAAACCTGAAAGAAAAAAAATCCTTCTTCATTAGCTCAGCATTCATTCCCTTTTCATTAATGTATGTAAAGCGCTGTCCTTGCATATTTAATCTGGATGTCTCTGATCTCCTTCCTCTTTACCCTCAACGTATATATTAGCATTCCACCTCTTCTCTGTTTTTACATTCAGACATAAGGAGGTTAACACAGCAGCTCCAGTCAGGCTTTAGGTTGAGAAGATCAGCGTAGTTAGATACGGCCAGAGCTTTTCACTTTATTATTGTCTCACAGCACCCCTGCACCAGCAGGACATAGTGCATGATGTAGCATACAGGAGGAAAGGGACAACTGTGCCTATAGTAACGCCGCAGCCAGACATAAATGTTTGCTTTAAACGGAGATGATGCATGCATGCCCGTAGAAGCGCAGCATACTGATGAAGACAAGCAGACTCTACCATGTGCACAATTGCTCCACTCAGACAAAAATACATAAACCATTACATACACTACTTAAACACAAGTGCACAAAAGCAATCCGGCACATTTTGCACGCAAAACAGTTTGAGCTGAGCGGCAGCAGCAGCACCTTTGTGTGGTTAGCAGGTTTACAGAGAAGTGTTTCCTCAGCACTCAGCCGCATACATAGTCCAGTGCTGGCTGATGAATATTTTACTTCAGCGTTATGTAACGGTACCATGAAGGCCGAGAGTTGCAGCTCAACGTTTTAGTGTAGTTCAGAGAGAAATGGGAGCCGCTGTGACAGGCAGTTGGGAAAAGGATAATTCATGTTGAGATACAAGACATGTCACATGATTTCATCATTAATTTTTGCAGCAGATCCCTTCACATGTTGACACACATCACCTACAACACAGATTCTAAAGTCAGATCTGTCCCTCTTGATTACATCTGTACCTGAGTAAGAGGTCCTGACACATTTCTTCTCTAACTCATCAATAATAAAAGTATGTTGTGATAAATGTAAAATTTGGCTCTTCTTTCAGGGTCAAATTTGAGTTTGTTTAAAAGTATTTTATATAAATTTAATTTGCTCCATTCTGTCACACGCATGAGTGGCACAATCGGCATGCAGTGACACAGGAATAACAAGCTCAGCCTTCTAGCTGCACTGATGCTCACTGGAAAACGTTTCTGTGGCTTCTTCTTCTGACATTATAATTTACTGAAAAAGTATTTCACGTTCTCTGAAGTGGTCAGGTTCACTACATATGGGGACCACAGAGGAGTCAAAGCATGATCCATTTAGAGGAAGAAATGTTGAAGAAAACAATTTTTTTTTCCACATAAGAGTACACAAGATGTCATCCACTCATTTTGAAATTTTCCACTTCACCCTTTAGTTCATAGGTTTTATTTCCCATTTGACTTGAGATTCATAGGAGCTGCCTTCTGACTTAAGAGAGAGCAGGGCAGAGAGACTAGAGCAGGTTAATATTGTCAACCACGAGTTGTGATCAAATCTTTGGTTGTCAAATCTTTGGTGGTACTAGATAGAAGTACAACATGTCTGTCAATGGCCAATTTATGACCAAACGAGTTAGAAATTTAGGACCAAAATCTAACTATAAAGCCAGAAATCTCTGTCCATCTGTGGCACCAATATCTCTAGAACCCGGCACCGTATGAAGTTGAAGCATATGCTCCACTCCACGGGCACTAATGGCAGGTTGCGGTGCACACCATAAAGTCTGGTCTGGTCCAAACATACTCCGGCCGCGGTGGCAGGATATGCTTCAGGTGCAGCAGCATATGCTCCACTCCACAGGCACTAATGGCAGGCTGTGGCACACACCATAAAGTCCGGCCCGGTCCGAATAGGCACATTTTCAAAGGGCGCTGCACTGTTCCACAGACATTTATAGCAGGCTGTGGTGCACACCACAAAATCTGGCCCGATCTGAACAGATACAATTTGAACGGGCACTGCACTAGTCTAAAAATAATTTGGCTGCTGCTATATGACCCACATCTACTAACCGGACGATATGGATTTAATGATGCAGAATACTGGCAGGTAGACCTTTAGTAAAACAACTATCAAAGTGTTTTAAATGGTTCTGAAAGGAAAGGATTAATGATGATTTTTCTGTGGTTCAAACATTATGATGATCATGTGACAACTTTTTTTTTGTTTTATTATCCTTTTTTTAAAGTGTGCGCATGTGTGTGTACTCATGCATGTCTCTGTGTGTGAGATCACACAAACAAACATTCACACCCACATAATCTGTTGCATGTAATGTTATTTGCAACTTATGAAGCAGAGCTCGTTACCTTGCTGTAACATGGCATTGCTGTAATTAGTGTTATGCACTTTAATTGGTCTGAACTCTCATGGGGTAAACGCTTCACACTAGAAATAAAAAATAAAGCAAACTGTATTCAATGTTGGATAAACATGATAGATTCAGAAACTGTTGATTAAAGATCACGCAGAGCTGGCATGGATAAGCCTTATTTTCCTCATTAATTCTCGTATTTTTGTACATGATAACATCAATAGCAAAACATGTAAATAATGCACCTTAATGTGTGATCATTTTTAGCAGATCAACAGTTGTGGAAAATTATAAAATGTTCTCTTATAATTTTGTGATTTGGTGTGATCCAACCACAAAGAACTCAGCATCTGAATTTCAAGCAGTGTTTCTACTGCATCTGTAATCTTTGGAATACATAAATCTTTACACAATGGGTAGCACAGGAAACACACCCTGAAGTTAGAGTTTACATTGAGAGGTTATTCTCATATTTTTATGAAGAATTCATAGCATGATGAAATAAGCAGCCAAAATCCTGCAGTAAAAACAGACTCTAACCTTTCAGTCAACAAGATATTTAGGTCCTTATGGAGACTAGAAACAGAGCTATTACCTGCCAAATACTGAGCAAAAAAAAAAACAAAACAAAAAAAAACAAAAACAAAAAACAAAAACAAAACAGGTTTGTGCATAAAATCTCATGTCTTTCACAAAGAAATAACCTTTAGTTGTTTCAGGTGTGTTTTGATTATGACTTGACATCCCAAAAGAGGTTGAAAAACAACTAACAAAGTGTTTTAAATGGTTCTGTAAGGAAAGTGATAAATCACACCTCCTAAAATAAAAAAAGCCATTCTTTCAGGACA
Organism: Lucifuga dentata; assembly: GCA_014773175.1. Classification (NCBI taxonomy): domain Eukaryota; kingdom Metazoa; phylum Chordata; class Actinopteri; order Ophidiiformes; family Bythitidae; genus Lucifuga; species Lucifuga dentata. Next base: position 125,783 of record VXCM01004137.1, read on the forward strand.
AAAACTGATTTTAAGGTGGTAAACACATTAGACTCCAAATGCAGTTGGAGGCTACTCAGGGTTACCTCTAATATCTACTGACTCATTTCTGAGCAAGTTTCTTCTTGCAAAAAACACTCATAGGCAAATATTTTGTGACCTTTTGTGAGGTAAAATGAGGTAAACCTTTAGTGTTGACTTTATTCTGTGTGTATTTATACCAACAGCCGAGTCACAGTAAACTCTGAGGATGATGATGATAGATCTCATTAGCAGCTGACATTCTCTGTCAGGCTTCCTTTGAATGAGTGAGATGATCCATTCTGTAGCTGTATTCTGCTCTAAACACCACCACACCGCTCCTCTGTGGCGGCACTCACCATCTGCTTTGTTGCAGCTCTTTTAGCAAGTTAATGGTTATTTCCCCCAAGATGCTCCTCTGCTCCTGTAAACATTTCAGCTCCAAACCAGGTTAGTAAAATCCCAGTTAAAAATGAATCACAGACCTCAAAAATTTTGCACCTTGTATCTTTGGCTACAGTGATATTATTTATAGCGGACACCAAAATCATGTACTTTTGATTCAGCAATATATACATGTACATATACATATACATATACATATACATATACATATACATATATATATATATATATATATATATGGACATCATATTCAAATCATCATGTTTTGAGTTTTTTTATCCAACAGTCACTGTTTTTTTTTATCCATCAGTCACTGTTTCTGCTCTTTTGGACAAAAGCAATAACCTGAGCAGATCTTCCCGAAAACACTAATTAAATCTCACATGTAAAGCAGACCTTTTGTGTTCATTTAACATTCAGTTTCAGACATAATTAGATCAGAGGGATAAAAGTTAAAGTCCACTCCTCCAATTATTTCCACCAAGGAGGACACATTTTCATCATAAAGATAGAAGGAAAACAAATCCTTGATTCCCTTGATAGTCCATCATAGGAAATGGATTCTGATGGATGAGTTGATTAGACTTTCAGGTAGATCCGGGCCGAGATACAGATCCACAAATATTTCACTTTCTTTATCAGTTTCAACACTTTGGTCAATTTCTTATAAACTAAGACACCAATCTTATGATGCACAAGCAAAAGATACATTTTACCCAGATCCAGTTCTGTCAGATTAAAATATATGTTTGGACATGAGTCAAATTTATGGCATCACTGTATATAATAAATAAGTATACACATGTAACTACCACCAATGTGTAGCTGAGATGATGCTAATTTAACAGCATAAAATTCTGACATGTTTAGAAACAGTTACACACATAGATCCAGCAGAATATGATGTACAATGATTTTGCAAGATAAATCTTTTTCACACATCTGATTTCATGCTAATGGTAGTAAAAAACTATCTTTATATTGATTTAAAAAACAAAAAAGACTGCTGGGATTGGTAGAGGTATGAGCTCAGTGAATGCCCTCTAGCTGTATAGTATTTTTACATGGGAATTACACTCTATTCCCACTCTTGTTCTTCTGTATAAAAAAAAGAGAAGATTTCCAGTCTGTGAAATCTAACATACATGTGAGTGATGTTATGTTTTATGGCTTGTGTTGGTTTTGTTTAGCCTCAGTTTTATCACTGCTTTGCATCTAAAGGTTGAAAATGTTCATTGCATTTCATCATTGAGCTTGACTACACAGACATCTGGATGTAAAACAAACTGATACAGTATAATATGAGTTATTTTTATGGTAGCCAGTCTCTTTCTTTCTTTCTTACACTGTCAAGGCAGAGAAATCTTAAAGTAAGGATAAGCAGGTACATGTCATAAAATTTCATGCATCATCTCACCTTGTTCTGACGGCTCTTTCCCTATAAACCTGCCAGTGACGCAGCTGAATGACGGCCCTTTGTCACAATTGATTTAGCAGCTCATTTGACAGCTAAATCTAGATAAACGGGTGTAAGCCCATGAAGGCATTTCACTTCAGCCAAACCCTCTCATTCAGTGTGCTACACTATAAAACCATAAAAAAGAAAATGTCCTCATATGCATTTTCAATTTGTATACCAAGGTGACACATTTAAACTTTAATCAGAATTGTTATTAAAATCAATTTGTGGTATATATGCTGTATACATAGCAGTTTGTCTTTGACTTATTGTAACTCACAGTAGAAAGATAATAAGATACAGAAGCAAACTGCAAGTCATAATATGAAATAGAGGACTTATTGTCAGAAGTTTGGCTTATAGCTTTCAACATAAGCCCATTTCAAACAGAAATATATAACAGTCATGAACAGAAAACTGGTGCTACATCATTATTGCCTCAAATATGGAAGCCACAGCAGCACACATGAAAAATAGCATAAAACACTGCTACTTTATAATTTTAAAATGAGGGCCATTTTGGCCAGTGTACTGTAAGTCATTGTGGGAGCTGTAGATAATCATCCTGCACAGTTCAGGGAGGTGATATTTTTCCATTTGCTGTATTTTATATTTTTTCTTCCTCCACCACCCTCTCTGCCCTCAGCCTATTACAGAAACAAAATTGCAAACCCATCTCATACGAGTTCTATTAATTTTCAACAGTAATTTATGACAACATATTGGTTTGAATCTTGGCAAGTCATCATCACTATATTCATAACCCATGATCTTCCATAATCTTGACCAGGTGGTTATGTGTGCCTGAGCTTAACAATTCTTTAAATTATATCTGTATATCTTTAACAATTCTTTATATCTTTACTTATATGAATGATTTTGTAAATTTGAGAGCAATTATACCACCTGCATACACATTAGGTTACTGCCAACCCTTTTCCAAATCATTAAACTGTATTTTAGTTGTCATTATTTTTCCAAATTCTCTAATCTTTCAAAATCAAATAGTCATATTTTGACATTTGATTTCGATATAGTTGACATTTGATTTTGATATTGACATTCGGAGTCATAAGTCATACCTTTTCTTCTATGTACAGTAGCTCTGTGTTGAAATGGTTAAATTAAGTAACACTTCAACAAAAAAATGAGAACAACATTTGGTTTGCTGTAATGGACTATCTACTGTATCTCAAGCATGTTTCAAGTTTCGACAAGTTGATTTTAACAGTGTACTGGAATGAACTTATTTATTAGAGTGCTCATTCTAATGAAATACACTCTTACACTCAGTTTAACGTCTTCTGGATGCTTTTTTTTTTTTTTTTTTTTTTTTGGCATTCAGCTACTTCCTGTGCAACCATTATTCAAACCTCAAAATGTTCAACTACTTTAGATGATTTTAACTATTTTAGTTTTTAATGCTTCTTTCTATGCTGTATACGTCATACAGTTTAGTAAGAAGTGTATAGCTTCAATGTAGTGTATTGCAGCCTTTTCTAGTTTAATGTTCAAAAGTTTTTGTTCCAAAAAATTGGGGAATTTGCTGAGTAAAAAAATGATGACACTTGGTAATCATTTGTTCTTTGTCCAGAGAGATATCAATATTATCACTGTTATTTTATTCTGCTCAGGCACAAAGTGCACCTACAGTGCAAAGCTCCAGCGGTCTGTCTGTCCGAACACACAAGAAGCTTTTTGTAAAGAGCAGGTTTTATTTTTATTTATTTATTTATTTAGTTTTTATTTTTTGTCTGGTATGGGATTTGGACAGATCAGACATCAGATTTGATGTTTCTCTCATTGAATCATAGCCTACAAATCCCAGCATTGGCCTAAACCAGACTGCCATGGAAGCCTTTGCTCTTGTTTTGACTTTACTAAATAAAATTCAATATTAATTAACACAATTTATACCGGAAATGCAGCTAGGCACTATCATAACAAATCATAATCAAGAGGTACAATTAAACGTAAGTAGAACATGTCAGCAGGTCACTTCTTACAAGCACCCTCCACACATAGGTCTGCTATTATGCATTCATTTCTAAATATTTACATTGTTTGCAAACATAATTTGCATGTGAATTTGTCCCAAACTTAATGTGATGATGCTCAGTTCAACAAAACATAAATAGCTGCAACATGGAGAATTTTTATAAAAGCAGCAAGTCCTCTTAAAGAGGCATTACACATTTTTTGACCACGAGTGGGCAATAAAAGACCGAAGGAACACAGATGCTGTTAAATTGTTGTGGCTAATACAACCAATCACTATCAGCAGAAACAGAGCAACATGAGTATTAGACTATTAAACCTTTAGAGACTTCATCCTGTGAACCCCTAAAAATGATTCACCTCCCTGTCTTGCTAAATGTTTGACTTTCTTCATCTGTCTGTTCATCTGTCTGCCATTTTACACTGGGCAGGTATATGGTTAGTTTGTGTTAGTGATTTTATATGAAGCAGCATTGTTTCGTTATTGGTCCAGATAATAAAAGAATCAGCTGAAAGTAGCTAAAAGCTGCATACTTCTGCAAAGTGGGATGTCGATTCTCAGTAGAACTGGTAGTACTAATAACCCTTTAACATAACCTAAAGCATAATGTACCACTGGGAGGATGCATATTTTACACCCGTGCACAAGCTAGATTAAGTTTCATTTAACTTAAATAATTTAAATAGAACAATTCATTTAAATAAATAAATCATTATGTACAATAAATCTGCATGTCTGCATACTCAGCCATAAAAATATTCATCAGATCTGTGATGATAGCTGTTCATTCATGAATTTGAAGTGAAGCGCATGTAATATGCAAATATTTTCCTATTCAGTTTTTTCTCTGAAAGTAAATAGTGAGGTGTCAGTTATTCTGCTCTGATGCAATGGATAAACTAATGGAATCTAACTCTAAACTTTACACTCTGGAGAACAGTACAGTATCTTTATGATTTTGATTTAATTTTCCACTTGTGTTATTTTGCTGCTGGGTAAGTAAGCGTCGATTCATGGTGACTCATTTGTCTGAGAGAGATGAGTTCTGACACACGGCCACAAGACAGACTTTTATAATAACAACCTGTGAATCAAATATGACAAATATGTCTCTGAGGTGTCCTAAATCTGAATTATACCTAAATCATGAGCGATTCCCTTTTCTATTTGTTCTGATCCTTCATGATAAGGTTTCTTTATTCTAATTTTGCTGCTTTGTTTGTATTAAGCAGACAAATTACAGGAGGCAGGTGTTGGCCTCCTGTGTAGGATTTTGTTGAGCTGTGTAGTGTGTATTCCTGTATAATTAGATTTTGTCTTATGTGTGACTTTATCTCACCTAATGCAAGCGACTGATTCTTCACGCAAATCAGATGTAACAGCTTTACAGCTTCTCGAGATGTGACACACGTCCATCTAAAAGACTTTCCACCATCTGCCAGTTTTCTTCACAAGTGTGTGTATGCGTGGGTGGGCATGCACACATACAGAATGTGCATGTGTATATTAGAGTCTGCTTGCTCACATTTGTGATTGTGTATGTTTGTTTTGTAATATGAATTTTGTTCCAGTCAAAAGGACACGTGTTTTCATCAGAACACCAAAACAAACAATGAGGAATCTGCCTGTTTTCCCTCATGGTTTAACGTACTGTCAACAGGAAGCTATTTTCCACTCCAAAAGCCAAAATCCACTGATATTATTCAGTGTTTCACGGAAACAACACAGATGCACACATATCTCAGAGAATATTACCCCCGCCATTAAATGCTAGTAACGTTAAATATGCCTATTGATTCAGTTTGCATTTCTTAGCTTGTTTTATTGTTATTTATTGCTGTGTTTTTCATGTATTCCTGTTTCAAAATGTGAAATCGGCACGAGTTCCTCATGTTCTCCTCATGTTTATGACAGATTTGATCAGGTCAGATCTGTAGCAGGTCAGATTAAGCCCCCACCAAACTATACCCAGTTAGTGTGTGAAAGTCTGTGAAATAAAACCAAAAACTTATGTATCCTTGAATATTGTGTGTCTGATTGTGTGTCTGATTGTGTGTCTGATTGTGGGGGTATAATCTAGCTTTGGAGTATGAAACAGTCTAGCCTAAATAATACCCCGGGGTATAAACTGGACTAGCCCAGAATACACCCGAGGTATAAAACAGGCTAGCCCACTTTAACACCAGGGATAGTCTGGGCAGGGGGTATATCTTGGGCTGTTACACCGGTAAAGTTCTCTCATATAGTGTATATGTTAGTATGCTGGTCCTGTGTGAGGCCTTTTTTGCCTAATACATGCTGGGATAGCCTCAAAGCACCTCTCCACCTCTCCACAACTTCCCCCGTGATCCTTAACAGGATTAATCAGGTATGGAAAATGATTGATTGAATGAATTAAACATCAGCGGTAAATGCCAGGTTTTACTTTCAGCCCTTTAAAAGTCACCATTTGCACTGTTGTTTGCAACAATCCAGTGGAAAAATCCAGACAATGTATGTGCAACACTTTTCAAACACAATTCAAACTGCTTTATATAGGGAAGAAAATGCATTAAGACAGCATTAAATAAAAATAAAACAGAATAAAATTAAATTGATAAAGGATAAGTTCAGGACGATGCAGAAATAAAAAGCCTCAAATTTAATAAACAATTTGTAGCAAAGAGAAAAGTTTTGAATCTTTAATTTAAAGAGATTAGAGTTGGAGCAGACTACAGATCTTCTGGAAGTTTGTACCAGATATTTCTGCAGTTTTGTTTAACCGCTGAAGTGGAGTAAACTAAATGCAGATCAGTGATGCCTTTTGGCTCTAAAACATGAAATGCTTTTAAAACTAGTAAAAAACAAACAAAACCATTTATTTGACACACACACATGCACACACACACACACACACACACACACACACACACACACACACGCACAGACGCACAGAGGCATCCAGTGCAGTGATTTCAGAACTGGGCTGATGTGGTCTGTTTGCTTTCAAGCATTCTGAATGAGCTGTAGCTAAGAGAGATCTGAATAAATAAATGAATTAAAAAAAATGCTATATAATTCCTCCAGTAGCTTACATAGACCACAATACAGTGCAGCCACTCCTTGCATCTTTGTGGGTGTTTTTGCCACGGTTGCCTGTGAAATTCATCATGTCTTTGATCTATTTTTTGTAATCTGAACAACAAGGTGTGGCAGAGAAAACCACAGTTTTTTTTTACCCAATGTCATTTTTTTCCATCAGCTTGAATAAACACAATACCACTACATGTACTCTGCACAGATAACCCCCTTTTTCTACAGAAAACATTATTCTGGGAAATGTAGGTTATTACACAAGTCAGGTTGAGGGAAGGTGCAGACTCAGAAAAAAACAAAACAAAACAAATTACAACACTTTATCAGAAAACACCTGGAATGCACTGAAAATGAGACAGTACAGTATAAAACAAAAAGTGATTTCAGTATGCATTAAAGTATCTTGTGGTAATTCAAGCAGATTAAGATACATGACGATAATCCTTTGTCTATGCTGTTTAACCCAGGTCTGCAATGAGCCTCTAAGAACTAATTAGACCCAGAGGAGTAAAGTGAAGAAAAGGAAATCACTCTGTTCTCCACTAAACAAGATGTTTTGTGTGACAGAAACGTCCACACTATCCCTTAGCAGTCATGCATTTGATGCAAGTAACCATTCAGAATGTCTCAATGTTTTGCCTATAGCTCTGCACTGTAATCCCGGATAAATTCATTCAATTTAAAAAAAAAAAAAAAAAAAAAAGCAGGGTAACTTGTTGCTCTAAAAAAAATTAAGTTATGCACTGTTGAACAATAGAAAAGCCTCAAATGTTTAGGTACAATGAACTAATTTCTTTGAGTTAAAACAAAATCTGGGGNAATAGAAAAGCCTCAAATGTTTAGGTACAATGAACTAATTTCTTTGAGTTAAAACAAAATCTGGGGCTACAGGAGAACATGCAAACTCCATACAGAAAGGAACCGGTCAGCATTGAACCCAGGACCTTCTTGCTATGGCAACAGAGCTAACCACTGAGCCACCGTGCCACACTGTAAGTCCTGATAAGTTCATTCATCTTTAAAAAAAAAAAAAAAAAAAAAAGCAGGGTAACTCATTGCCCTAAAAAAGTTCATTGTTGAACAAACAAAGTATATGTTCAATGTATATATAGGACTCAAAAGAAAAGCCTCAAATTTTTAGGTACACTAAACAAACATTGCATGGTTAGAATAACCAAGCCAGAGCACCCATGCAGACACAAGGAGAACATGCAAACTCCATACAGAAAGGACCCAGTCAGCCTTGAACCCGAGACTTTATTGATGTGAGGCAACAGAGTTTACACTGAGCCACCGTGCCACTCCACTTGATCACCAAGATTCTATTTTAAGCACTAAGTTTGTGCTTTGCTAATAGCAATGGGTAAAACTAAACTTACTTAAGTTGATTCAACTCAAAAACTCTAACTGAATTAAAAAAAAAAAAAAAAAAAAATCCAAAAAATACAACTAACTCAAAATCATTAGGTCATGTTGGAACAATTAACAAAATTGGGTACAATTAATTAATTTCTTTGAGTTAAAACAACATCTGGGATTACAGTGTGCTGATCTTTGGCATGTGCTAATCTGGTGCGGAAAAAAAAAAAATGGAAGTGCAATTGATTTGATATTGANTTTGGCATGTGCTAATCTGGTGCGGAAAAAAAAAAAATGGAAGTGCAATTGATTTGATATTGAGCTACACATGCTTGATTTCATATTTTCATGGCTGGGTTTATAGATCAGTGAACTATGTGATTGTATCATAACGCTTCTCTAAGTATAACTGAAAAAAAATAAATGCTGGACCTCATCATAGTAAACACAAAATGTCAACTGTTTGTGAGTTGACACCTAGTGATGAAGTCAAAGTATTGTTCACCGATGACAATATTTTACGAAAGATCCATATCACACCCTCCCCTACTATATCTGTTGCCAGGCAAAAGGTCAATGTTTATTATTAGACGAGATGACGTATTGATCTTCGGTGGTCAAAGCAGACTTTGGTGGCTTAGCTATGCACCTTCATCCTTATCTTTCCCACAACACCTATACAGCTGATTACAGCCGCTTACTGATCACTGCTGTTATAGACTGGTGTCAGACAGGGAAAAGGCCAGACTGCACAACACATAATCATCTGCCTGTGAGAAGTCTGAATACTTCTTATCAAGCAGCTCGGCTGAGCAGAGATAGACTATCAAGGTGCTGTAATGTCAGATTACCCAAGACACAGGAAAAGATTCATTACAACTCATTACATTGGCATCTGATTCATAATATTAGACATATCAATACTTCTCTAAACATAAAATAACAGGATTCCACCTGAAGCTGGGGCAGGGTTGAATGTTATTTATGGTTATTTGAGCTTGTTTTCGAGGCAACTTCCACAGTAAGCAATTTAGTCTGACCTATACTGACCGACAGCCTGGTAATGAATTCAACAAATGCCAAAAGGGCAGCGTGTTCACAAACAAGCACTGCTTTTGTGTCTTCCCTTAAGTGTGTACGAGAGCATGTATATGTCTATATATACTGTGTACAATGTGTGCATGTGGATACTTGTGCTTAAGTGGTTCCAACCTGCGTATGCAATCTGCATGTCTATTGTGGAAATCCACTGGACCTGTCGGGAATTGTGGGAGAGCGTTAGTCAATCTCTCCACCGTGTAATTCTGCATGTAGTTTTCTCAGACTGAAGCCAGTCTGCAGTGAGGCGAGAATGAGAGAGACCATTACACACATCTGGTACGCTCTGGATGATGAAGAGATCTGTGAACTCATCCTTCCATGAAAAATGCCCCTGGGCGAGATGCTCGATGTAGCTGACGCTTGCCACAGCTAGCCATTGCTGACTTAACAGAAATAGTTGAGCCTACACTAAGACCATCCTTTATTTTCAAACACACTCAATTGTTATTAATATGGTGAAACCAGTTTCTCACTACAGGAGGAATAAAATGAAATACAAAGAAGAAATGGTTCTGGACACAGTAAGATTTTTCTATAATATTTGTGTGGCTACAGCAGAGAAGCCGATTCCTCACCCAGAGGAAGTGTTTTTGACAGAAGAACACCAAAATCAGCTGACTGACATACAGTCCTAGTACATTATTGGCTATCGTGTTATCATGGCTATCGTGTAAATATCGCAAAAAATTATCCACTTAGAAATCCAGAACACACAGATCACCAGTAGTACTGATGTCAAGTTTCTGTCCATCCAATGAATCACTTCTCCTTTTAGCTCTGTTGTGGGCTCCACCAACTCCTGAGGGAAAATATCTGGGTCTTTATACTGTATTGTAGATGCTTAATAGGTAGCTATCAGCTTCATGTGTCATGTGGTGCTGGGCAGGTAACATCTTCTTCTTCTTTTCCTTTCGGCTTTCCCTTCAGGGGTCACCACAGCGAATCATCTGCC
>VXCM01004138.1:0-46920 GCA_014773175.1 Lucifuga dentata
TCTTGCTGTCAAATAATTTACTAGGATATTTTGCCAAATACGGTCATTTGTGAAAATTTTATTTAGCATATGGGAGTCAAATAAAACCTTTAAGTTGCATTTCCATATTTTTTCTGATAGAGAGCAATCTAAAATAATTTAATGTTTCCTGTTAAGATGAAAATGGTTTGGTTCGCCATGCAGGCCAAAGTCAAAAGTTTACCCTGCTCTTAGTTACCACCTGTAAACTCTCAAAATGAGCAGTCAGTAAAAGTCAGGTGCTCATAAGAAAAAGGAAAAATGAAGAGAAGAAGAGAGCAGAGGTGCTGGGGACTTTATGGCCAGTTATTTGAAAACAGACACTGGAGAGGAAGATGCAGCTTCAACACATAAGCTATTCAACTACGCTCATGATGGTTGGGAGGTAAAATAAATATGGAATAAACTTGTAATCGGTTGGCTTGGATATCGATCTTGTCCTGGGCCCGGGCAAGATTCACAGCGTGCCTGGATGTAAGCAGATTGTTGTGAAAAGCATTACAGTCATGAGCCACAACAGAAGATAAATGATAAGAAAACATAGTCAGTGTCAAAAGGGTTAATGTAACTTTTGATATTGGTTTGCTATTTGTCAGCTGAAAACAAAGTAAGACTAATTGTCTTTTCCATTGCAATTATTGACATTCCATTGCATCAATCTCTTTCAGATCTTCTCACTTTGTACTTTGTACTTACACCTACAAATGTCATTCAGCTTTTAAAACATTCACAACAACTTTAACTATTTCAAACAGCTTCCAGTTGTTCATATCTTTTACAGTATTGGAGAAATTGTGAGTTAAAATCACAATTTTTAACATTTCTTAAAAGCAATGTTCAAATTGTTGAAACTCAACTGCTACCACGTACTTCTAAGAACTTCAAACAAACTTCAAAATGTTGGGCTTGGCTAGTACATTAAATGGTGTCAGAACAGAATTTTCATAAGTTTTATACTTTTCAAAATATTCAACTTTATTTAAACAGTTTTTCCCCAAATTTATTTAATAATTTCTCCTATTTAAAATTTAAAAAAGTGACCTAACTTTATTATGGTGCATTCAAAGACCATGGGGATTTTTTAGTACAGCTGTCCATCGTGCATATTATATATATATAGATATATAGATCTATAGATATATCTATAGATCTATAGATATATCTATATATAGATCTATATATCTATATATATTAGTATAAAATTCATCCAGCATCTTTTGCAGAAGGATGTTGAGTTGGAAGAATATTATGCTGGAAAATAAACAACAGCAACACCTTTGAGTTATTGCTTTCAGTGCTTGGCTCAGCACTTGTCAATCAACCCCATTTTTACAGTACATGAAAGGTTTCTGAGAACATTCCTGTATGTCAATTGTGCTTTTGAATTTTATATTTTCAAGATCAAAGTATTGAATTTATTTACTGTTATTTTCAAGTTGTATTTATAGCTTTCAATGCAGTAATATTACAGATAATTGACTGTTTTTTCCACAGCACTGGAAAGAGCATTTCATGTTCTATAATTGTGACTTCTGAGAAACACTATTATAACTCTGAAGGTCTAGTTTCATCTTATTATCCATCTCTTGCAGCTTCCAACAGGTGAACAAAAGTAATTTTTATCAATACACATAGTTGTGCACACAAAGGTGAATTCTGTCAAACATTTGACGTTAGTTGCCACGTGACCTCAGCAGCTGCTTCATGGTTAATTCAAAGGCGAGGGGCGTCAAGGTTTTACTGACAACTGATTCAAGCTTCAACGCCATTCATTAGGATTTATGGCCACACAAAGACACTCATTCACACCATTATCGCCCGGCTGTACATTCTGACAAGTATGCCACAAAAATAAGTGGAAGAAGAGAATGGAGGGTGCACTGGAATGGGGAAAGAAAGGACTGAGAATCTCTGTCAAGTCAAGGACAAGTGTTGACAAGAGTCGCGGAGGGAAATGAAAAGATGTAATTTACAGAATGAGGACAAAGCTTCCTGTGAATTCACACAGTCTGACATTATTTCCTTCTGTTGTCATTCCATTTAATCTTCTACTTGCCTCATCTTTCAGCTGAAGAAGTCATATTTCATGTCTATCATGCGGCTGTATAAAGCAGAGCTCAAGGCAGAAGCTGTTCGTACTGGATCTCATCATTTGTAGTTCTTTTTTAAAATCTATCACAATGTGTTCTTGATGTATTAAAAATATTTAAGATTTAGAAAAATCTATATTAATCTGACTGAAAATTGAATTCTTGAAGTAGCACAAACTTTATTTTTGTTAATTCCTTTAGGGGACTTTGGCTTATCTATAGCATTAACATCAATGTATTTTGCATTTTGACTTTCTATCACGGATAAAGCCTGTCTCTAGCTGTATCTACCTTGAATTAAAGTTTAGCAAATCACACACACACACACACACAAAAGTCCTATAGGTGAAGAAGATGAAAAATGACCCACATGAGGTCTGGATAGGGACTTGGTGTTCTGTGCTAAGGAAGGTGAGATCCTGAGTATTGTGTTTGGTGTTGTGTGACAGAGATATGAGGGTTGATAACAGTGTGTAGATGTAGAAACTACACAGTGCTCTGTGCGTTTCAAACAGCGATCCCCTTTGTCTCGCAACAGGAGCGAGTCCATCAACACGAGGCAGTAACATAAGGAAGATTTGCTGTCAGAATTCACGGGACTGCTACTTTTTACAAACCACACTTGATGCAGCACTGCTGCTTCAGGTCAGAGTTATATATATATATATATAGATGGCAAATAAAATCAAATTCAATGAAAAATAGAAAAAATATTTTTTAAGTCCAGGAGATTAAATATAATATCAAGAAGAGGAACAAGGAAAAAAGAAAGAGCCTCAAAAATGTGAAAACATTGCAGAACCACCAGGCCAGCCGTGTACCTTGCCTGGAAAAGACCAATATCCCCCACAAACCTAATCGTGGGATCTTTTTAGGATACTTTTACCTTCAAATGACAGTAAAATCACAGATTTATTCCATATTTTGACAATGTTTTGGTCAGCGGTTTGATGTCGTCATTAAATGTGTTTGTTTAGTTAAAAGTGAGCAGCTTGTTGAAAGCTTTATCGGCATGGTTTCTGTGGTTTTGTTGCTTTGTCTCATTTCTCTGTTAGTAAGTTATTTTTTTGGTAAAAAGAAACGTCGATCTTTTTAAAATGTCTTTAAATGGCTGTTACTTTGGACGAGGTGTACTTCTGGCCCATGAAAACAGAGATCTGGGTGTCTGACACTTTATTAATTACAAAATGAACACAGCAGGCATAAACATAAATTTTCACGTTTTTTTAAAGCAGTATTGATCATTTGGAGACCTGAATTTTGACAACTTACTTACTCGTTTTGTTTATTCATCACGTTGTCTCACATGTAAACAGAGAGGGATGGCTAATTACATAGCAATTACTATTGAACTTGTCTCAGATTGCTGCAGATTAATAACTTCCGACCCTGTTATGAATGTGGTCGTACATGTTGAAGCTGCATCTTCCTCTTCAGTGTCTTTTTTCAAACGGGCCATGACCTCTGCTCCACCTCTCTCCATCACCTCTGCTCTCATTTTCTCTTCTTCGTTTTTCTTTTCTGACCACCTGACTTTTGCTGACTGCTCAGTTTGAGAGTTTACAGGTGGTAAGAGAGGGATAAACATTTGATTTTGCTGTGCTTGGCAAACCAAACCATTTTCCTCTTTACAGGGAACATTAAATTATTTTGGATCACTCTCTGTCAAGAAAAATATGGAAATGTAACTTACAGGTTTTAGTTGACTCCCATATACTAAATAAATTTTCACAAATGACCATATTTGGCAAATTATTTGACAGTAAGAGGGCTCTCTTGCTGCCCCCCCCNCCCCCCAGTCCGGGGACATCTGATGTGGTTGTCCGTCCTTGTCAGCGGCCCTGAGAACCACCCTAGAGCCCCAAGGAACCGGATATAGGCTGATTGTTTTGGGTAACACACATTCAGCAGGGCATCAACTTGGCATTAAAAATACATTAAGATATGAGGACTGGCTCGGACAGGCTGCAGAGACACTTCTTCTGTGGAATAAAATGAATAAATGAAGTTAAAAAAAAAAAAAAAAAATNAAAAAAAAAAAAAAAACTTCATGATAGATCATTTGGAGCTGAAGAAACAGAAATGTAACCCTCAGCACTGCCTTAATGTTTCCCATTTTCTGTTTATAAAAAGTGAAACACTTGCAAGCCTTAAAGCGCCTCACATTTATATTTCAATGGCTTTGTTCATTTCTCCTCTCTCTTACAGAAGGTCAGCTGCCATTGCCATTTATTCATCCACATGCAGCACAACACAAACACAAAGAACAGAGTGAGCTGGCCACTTACATCTCATCTGAAACAAAGATGTAACATCTTTGTTTCAGGAAGCAGAATCCCTTCCTCTGCTTTCTCCTCTCCCCTTGCCTCATTGGTCACAAAACGATTGAGGAATGAAATTGGCAGCACCATTTGGACCATTTGAGATCGAGCCGAAAGTCACCCAGAAACCCTTCTTGCTTACTACTTAAGCATGGAAGGGTTTGTGTACAACTGTCCTGTGCCTGTAAAAAAAATAAATAAATCAACAAACCAGCATCTTTTGGCTGTTGATATGTCTTTAGTATGAATGTGTTCTGTCTTGCACCAAGGATGAGAATTGTATTTCTGAAATGTTACCTCTATTGCACAACAGGCATCCTAATTATAAACTGACCCAAACAAAGTGCTATGTTATCGTGACATCGTGGATCTTAATTAGTGGCGTTACATTCATCACACTATTTGAATCACACCAAGTGGGGTGGGGGTGTTGGGGTGGAGCGGAGTGGTTGTATCCTGATTGTTTGGCAGCATCGGAGCAGTGCAGAGTGATCTCAATGCGCCTCCTGGCTTAATGAACATTTTAAACAATTTGTTTGGCTGCTCTGTTTTATGTGTGTTGGGTTACTGGATAGTAGATTTACTTTCATGATAAACAGAGCGCCATCATGTATTCAGCAATACAACTGGTATTCAAACTGTCACCAAATAGCATAGCAGAGGGAGAGCTGGACAGAGAATGCCTATGCGAGGAGCACACTCGTGGAGCAAAGATGAAGTAAGCTTCTACCTGCAGAAACAAATGTAAAAAGTGGGAATGATTTTAATTTAATATTAGAGAATTTTAACCAGAGGATTGGCATTGGATATATGCTGCTGTGGACAGGATTAAGTATTTTTTTTTTTTTTTTTTTTTTAATTTTTGAATGTATATTGTATTCTGGGATAAAAAGTATGGAGTCAACATGGCTTGACGTTAACTTTCAAAAGTGGCTGCCCGGTTGGGCCACCAGGATGTGAATTGTGGTGGCCCTGACCAATTGTTTGGTTGCCCGGAGTTTGTTCAGCAAAGCAGCACAGACATTTTAAAAAATCATAGATTTTATCTTTTTTTTACAATCTCACTGTACTACACATTGTGAAAGCATTTACTTTTTAATCTTAAAGTTATTACTGTCTGTTCTTANTCTCACTGTACTACACATTGTGAAAGCATTTACTTTTTAATCTTAAAGTTATTACTGTCTGTTCTTATAAGTAATGTTATACATGCGGTCTTTGGGTTATGAACAACTTCCGTGTCCACAGCTGTTCATAAGTCGAATTTGTTCGTAAGTCAAAACTGTTATGTATGCATCTAGCTATATATTTTACTTAGGTGCATATCTAGCATATATATTTTACCTTCCTATGCATAAGAAACATTAAACACTTCCAGATATCCTAAAACATCGTAAACATAATGGAGAGAGAGAGAGAGAGAGTGTCTGGGTTATAAAAAAAACACTTACTCTCGCTCCTATGATGTCTTGCATGTCAGAAGAGCTGTTCTTCTGTTGTTTTGACATGCAAGTGCGCTGTTCATTATTACGAATCTCTTATATAACGAGTTAAATTCAATTAAATTTGAGTATGTAACTCAAATTTTTAATTTAATTATTTATGGCGGTCCATTCA
The DNA here is from genome assembly GCA_014773175.1 of Lucifuga dentata. Taxonomy (NCBI): domain Eukaryota; kingdom Metazoa; phylum Chordata; class Actinopteri; order Ophidiiformes; family Bythitidae; genus Lucifuga; species Lucifuga dentata. The sequence goes on from VXCM01004138.1 coordinate 6,047, forward strand.
TAAGTATGGGTTCATAAGTCATACGTTTGTAATCCGGGGACTGCCTGCACCTTTTAGCCACAGGTGCAGCTATAACCCCACTAATTCCAAGGAGAAATTAAACCATCTGGCCTGGAGTCGGCATCACTGCTAATCAGGCTGCCAGCAGCAGTGGGTTACAGCAGGCTAGGACATAGCAGCAAAAACAGCGCTGCTGGAATCCATTGCTGGAGGTCAAACTATGTTCTTGTCAGTAACTTAGTAATTTAAATTAAAGTAATAATTCTCTATGAACACTCGGGTCAGCTTAACATTGATTTTCTATATTCTGAATTGAGTGCACTAATATTAGAACCTGTGTAAAAGCTGTGCAGACGACCAATTTTCGTAAGTAAAATGGCGGACCAAGTCAAAAAAAATATGTGAAGATTTATAAAAAATTAAGACGCACTGGATAGAATTAGTGTTCGGAGATTGGTTGCCCAGTCGGGCCGCCTGCCAAAGGTACGTAGTGCCCCGATCTAAGGTGATGGTTGCCCCAGGCTGTCGGGCAACCGTTAATGTCGAGCCCTGAGTCAAGTTCTTGTACCCCAGCCCAGGCAAAGAGAATTCCAGCATCTATTCTAGAGATGGCTGACCTTACCAGAGAAAGGGGAGAAATGTCTTATCAAAGGAGCACCCTCTACTGGAGAAAATGAAGTAAGTCTCTACATGTAGAAAGAAATGTAAAGCCTGGGCTGGTTTTTAATTCAAAAATTGAGAACTTTAAGTGGGTAACTGGATTTTAACATATGCTGGCTATGGACAGAATCTAATTTTTTTATCCTTCAGTGTATAAATGTATGCTGGGATTAATTTTGAGGTCAAGCTCTTTTACCCCAGCTCAGGCCAGAAAGGAGACACTAACTTGCCAGCTGCTGCATTGGAATAAAAACCAAGAAAAATTTATATGGTTTTACATAAATCAAGGAATAAAGTGAGATTCTGTAATGTGTTCTCTGGAGAATACAAAATGTGAGGAACACTGGCTGTTCCAATATTGTGCGAAAGTCTTATGCACCAACATTACAATACTTTCATACTGGACTCAATAGAAGGTGTGCTGCTGTAGCTTATGTCATTGTTTTTAGAGAATGTATCATTCTTCATTGGGTTTTTCCTATTCAGGGATCTAAATTTCATAGAATGAGCTGGAAAAAGTGCAGCAGGTGAACCAACGCATTGAGGAAACGATGCTGCAAAAGGCAGAGATAACAGCCATAACTACCATAACAAGATAAGTTCTGTAAGAGTTCAATCATGTTGAGTGTGTGTTCTACGCAGGTAATGTGTGTTTTAGTGTTTGCAAGATCTCATAAAGGTTATGTAAATTTAGGTGGTGAACCCTTACACTCAGGATGATGGCTGGTAGTACAAAGGTGTATAGAATGGTAGAAAAAAATGAGCAGCATCAATCCAAAAGGGATTTTATTTCAGAGCTCTTGGTGAAATCGCATTTTTTTAAAAAAGTTCCAAAAACACAAAAGTGGCAGACAGAATCACAGGATTAGCAGGTTCAGCAGATTGAACAGCTGAGATGACACACAGCCTGACCCCCTCACTCTCTTTAAAGGACCATACTGTCCATTTTGCATGTTTTAGCCTCATATATTCAATTTTCATACACATAAGGGTACTGACAATCATTTCCCAAAGGATAAAACCATCTTTCAGCTTTCCTGATGTTTTGCAAAATCTCTTAATCTTTCAAAATCAAATATTCAAGTGATACACCCACCTTAAAAATTGGTGTTTTGCCTGCTAATAGTGACGCAGCCTTATGAAGTCATGGTCGTTTACGTTTTTCGATGAAAAACGTAAATGACCGTGGACCCAGTAATATTGGGCACAGCAGTTGCAGATGCTGTTGTCGGTAAAGTAGTGCAGCAATGCCATGTTAATTTGTAAACTTGGCATTGCTGCACCTAAACTTTGTAAAACGGTACACAGTGGTCACCATTGTTGTTATTGTTTCTGGCGCATGCTCATTGCACAAAGCAACAGTTCGCATGTGCAAGTTTAGTTCTGAAGTCATTGTTTCCCAAAACCTCAGTTTTACATGTCCACACGGATACACAGAAAGCAGAGTTTTTAGAAATCTTCACTTTAGAAGCCTTTTAAAAAAATCTCCATTTTAGTGGCCTAAAACGCCATTTGCATGTGGATGAGAGGCCAAAACACAGAGGAAAATATGCATTTTGTAAAATAACCATACTGTGGACAGGGTGTGTAATTTAATTGAAGATATATGGAATTCACATTTTGGATAGTCAAAATTGAATTGTAGATTTCTCAAATAGATTCTCCATACAAGTCAATGGGGCATTTCTGCTAGGCAGAAAGTAATTAAAGATGAGTTAGATTACAGTGAATTAGATTGAGTACTGTTACGCCTGGCACAAGGCAAGACGTTTGGTCCAATCATTTATTTACAACTATTTACAGCAAAAATAAAACAATGCAATGTGGAATGTTAAATCCAGACAAGAACTGCAACACAAAATGACCAAATGGGTGCGGTGATGGAGGATCCCATCTGACTGGAGCAGGTACTGATCTTTTAAACTGTAGTGGAAGCAATTGGGCCCAGATGCAGCCACTCAGCTGATGAGCCTGGCTCCGCCTCCTGATACCTAGCTGGACACAAGTAATTAGAGAGAGCAACCAACCAAAGGGATGTGACAGTACAATGAGTTAGATGCAGTTCAAATTAGTAATTTGAGTTAAATGTATGTAAAATGAGATAAGGAAATCTCCCGTGTCCACACTGAGGAGATTTATCCTTTACTAAAACAATCTGAGCCCCTGGAAGGTTTTGCTAACATTTTTCTATATGTTATTAGTGATTTATTAGAAATTTAACCTCAATAATTTAAAAGGGATATTTAGGGTGTTTTTATGGGTCTGTGAGTTTTCTTCTAAAAAGTAAAGTAGGTTTACATCTATAGATATTGTGTGATGGTTGTATGACGGTTTACTCTGTGTCCCTGCAGGTCAAAATGTATAATGGTCAAGGAGATGCCAACATCGTTTTAGAAGAAGACAGGATGATGCTGACTTTGCCTGAGGTGCTGCAGACCATCAGGCCCCCAGCACACCTGAACCTGACCCAGCGGGAGAGAGCAGTGGCAGCCATGCTTCACTGGAACGGGGGAATGGGAGGAACAACAGGCACATTCGGAGAAGTCTGGTAAGTAATGCAAAGGATAGTATAACTATATCATTATAACTGTCACGAAAAGACCAAAACTAAGTCTTTTGTTAGTTGTGGTCTTTTCTTGAAAACAAAGTATGGTGTCATCAGAGTCGCAGCATGGCACATAATTGCACACTTAATAATTTCTCTTATATTGTTACGATAGTAATGATAAGCTAAACAAAATCCTGCTGCTGGTCTGTACTTTACTGTATCTCAGGGACTTTTATTGGAAGAATGTAGATTCTGAGTACATCATCAGCTATTCTTTTAGCCTGTCAGTAAAAGTTATGCTAACACTATCATGTTAATGCTAGCATGTTACATGTATGCTTGTGTAATAGTGTGATGTTGTTGCACTATTGTCTTTATAAATAAAGACAATAAAATGTTGTATACTGCTGTACTGAATAGGTGCAGACTTTTAATTTGAAAGGCAGACATTAGCACTTCCGGTGCTACGATTATTTTGTAATAGTATTTAATTGTATTTTTTTTTTATTAATGTACATACTATATTTTGTTATGCAGAGTTTGCATACCGTTTTGGTAAAATTAATGACCAATATTTCAGGACACAGTAGGAAGATTGTTGGGTTTCACAAGCAGTATATTCTACACTTCTGCTGATGTAACATCTGTTAGCTGATTTCCACGGAGGAGGATGCACGTTTTTCTGCTGCGCAGAATTTTGTATTTTTCATTAGTTAAATGATGGTTTCAGGTTGATAAGACATATTTTATAGTGACAATATGCTGTTAGCACTGCACTGGTACTTTATGTTGTGTTTTGCTTTACATAAACCTGTAAAATATACAAAGAATTGTTGTAGCATGTGGGTGGGCTGCTGAGCAGTACCCGCGTTACAATGTTAGTGTCTCTTAAATGCAAGTTGTGAAAGATAATGTTTCTAATGTGAAACGGGCACAGAACATGAGACAGACAACACATGCTGTGTTTTTCTTTATTGTTACAGGTATGTGAGATTATACTTTTGTATATTACTATACTATTTTATTTCTGTACTGATTAGTTTGGAGAACAGTATTTTCAGTTAATTATTCAGAAATTTATGTTATCAAATTGTCATATTAGAACCTCTCTGTTTGCTGATTTCCATGGAGGAAGCACAGAGAGATAGACATACAACACATGCTGTGTTTTTCTTTATTGTTAGAGTAAAAAGAAGTTTCAAAACCAGCTGAGAGTGTCGCCTGATATCCCTCTACATACACAACGCAGAATTAGACGCACTACACTTGATAACATGAAAATTTTAGCATGTTAAGAAGCTAACAAACACAGCCAAACCATGCAGTAAATGTTAACATGTTTGCTAATTATTAGCACGTTAACAAATCAAGTATTAATAGTGTAACTATGTAACATGTCTGCCCCACATGTTACATAGTAAATGTTAACATGTTAACACACTAGCATGTTCATGTTAGCATTAAACTCACTGCCCAGCTGAGGCTGCTTACAGCTAAAGTTGATGAACCAGATGAGGCTGATAAATGCATCAGTTCTTCTTCTGCTGAGTATTACAGTCTCACATGTCACTGCTAACATGGCTACAAACTTTCAGTCATATTGAGTCTTCTGTAAGTTTGTCTGGTGTCGTCAATCTAAAGCAGTGACTCTCTTTTAGGTTCCCCAGAATGCTCGGACTTCTTACTCCAGCAGGATTCGGAGGACTGCGACAGTTCACAGGTCATCATTGCTGACAGCAGAACTGGTCTTGCAGCAGCAGCAACTAAGTCCATTAATGCCCAGCTTCAAGTACAACAATCCAGATCTTTATCATAAATTTTACTGCACTTCTTTCATTGTCTCTTGATTTTACTTTTGTTTTCCAAAAGCAAAGATGAAGCAGTATATTGGTTGGTTATGTATGTTTGGGCAAGGTTTGTTGGTAGTTCTTGTTATTAAGCTGGTTGTGTAGAAGGGTTTGGGAATGGGGTTCTTTTACACTTGGACACTCTGACAACTACTGCTAAATGATTTAAGTTCAGTAATGTGTGATATCAGAACTTAAAAATACAGGTGGAATTAATCAAAGCAATTTTTATTTCTTTACAGAAATACAGAGACTTGGATAATAGGCTTCATCATTCTTTGCCACAATGAGCGATGAAGACAAGCATCAGGACCAGAAGCTGGCTGATACTGCTGCAGACAGTCCTGCTGCTGCAAACCAGGCTGAGACCATGAACACTAAGGACAATGTTAGTGTACGGTCCATAGACTCTGAGGACAGTGTCAGTACACTGTACACTGGGGACAGTTATAGTCCACTTTACATTGAGGACAGTGACACTGACAATGACAACAGTAAGGCTGAGACAAACGTCACCATGAAAGATGAAACAAGTTTTGGTAACTGGTGACATGACGCTCAGCCGAGCAAGAACATCCTACACTTCTTTCAGAAGCTTCCTTAAAAGATCTGCAGAAAATGGAAGATGCTCACAAACAGGAAGGTCAGTCCTGCAAATATGCCAGATAACCAAAAAACTCAGTCTGTGGACAAAAAGGACAAAGACAGTGCACTGTCCATGCACATAAAGGACAATGATGGCTGCCTCTCTGTGGCATAGCCTGCAGAGGATTTAATCACATGGGAAACTCCGGTTGAATCCTTTGGCAGCTCTACCTCCTACTCAGCTATTAGGAGCATAAAGTGAGCTAAACATGAGCACCAGGATCTGTCTGATGTTGCTGACAGTCCACCTGTTATAAGCCAGGCTGAGAAAAATGTCACCATCAAGAACGTGGCAGAATTTTGGTAACTGGTGACAGTGAGCAGAGGAAGAAAAAGAAGAACATCCTACACTTCTTTCAGAAGCTTCCTCAAAAGATATGCAGAAAATGGAAGATGCTCACAAACAGGAAGATCAGTCTTAAACATGATGACTGAAATCTCATTGGTCAGGCTCATCATGATTGTGAAACTCTGTTCCAACCAAGTTCAATCACATCTGAACAGCAGATGAACCTTCCTGCTTGCGGCTTCATGGTGTTTTGTCGAGAACACGGTTCCTCCACAAGACAACATCCCACACCTTCTCTGCAGGCATCATATGGAACACACTGGACACCACGTAAAGGGCATCTTAAAATAACTGCATCATGAATTTCATCAAACGTGAACACACTAGAGGAGCGGACCTACAGAATCTTTGCCTGCTGTTTGCATGTTCTCCTTGTGCCTGCATGGGTTTTCTCCAGGTACTCCGGTTTCCCCATCATCAAAAAACATATAAAGGCTTAATTCTCCTGTCTGTGGCCTGACCAGAAGCATTGTCTTCAAACTGGTGTTGGTCCCCAGACGCTGCACAGTGGCTGTCCACTGCTCCTCAGGGAGCATGCAAAGATTGAATTTCATTTCTGTGTGCACATGACAATGAAGATACCTTTACCTCAAATGGATCTGTCTATACTCCAGTGTTGTGTGTGCTGGTTTACTGACCACCCAAATTCAACAAGGATTTTATTCAAGACTTCTCAGAATNGTGTTGTGTGTGCTGGTTTACTGACCACCCAAATTCAACAAGGATTTTATTCAAGACTTCTCAGAATTTTGGTAGGAATTATGTCAAAATATGACAGTGTTTTAATTTTGGAGGATTTTAATATTCTTGTCTGCTGCCTGACCAAACCCTTGGCTAAACACTTCTGATCTAAATCTTACTGATTCTTTTAATGTTGTTCAGTCAATAAATTGTCCCATCTACAATGGAAAAAAGCTACTTTGAATTTACTTACTCGTTATATGTCAAGTGGTTGCACACAATAATTTAGATTCGTATATATATTTTTTAAGTTGACTGTATTTAATATTTATCAGTAATTTCAGTTAAATTTGTAGTTTTAGCTAAAACAAAATTAAGTACATTTCACTTAAATTTCCTTAGGTATTCCAAATAGACCTATGTTGAGTATACTTCAGCACAATTAGTGTGGCTCAATATATTTGAGTAAATATAGTTTTGTGATAATTAAATATTAAAATTAAGTGTAGTTTTTTTTTTTAGCCTTTGTTTTATTCAGGGGTAGTTGTTACGACCCAGCCTAGGGAACTGGGCGCAACATGTTTGAGGTCTCCCCAACCAACACCCCAAACCACAAAGAAAAAACTAACCAAAAAAGAGAAAAATCTTAACTTACCACGGTCACGCTCAAAACAACGAAACAAGCGACAGATGAGCCCAAAGCTTAAACAGTAGGGCACAAAAACTAGAGAACTCCCAAATTATGTTATGCTCCTTTTCTAGGGGTGCAAGGATGCAACAATGTAAAAAAGAAAGTTCTCACCCGGTCCACAACTCAGCCATTCAACAGCACTTCTAGATGTGACGTGATGTTTATTTACAGTGATTAAATTTACAAACATCAGGGAAACGACTAGCGAAAAAACACCAACCCAATAACCCAAATACTATTTACAATGTCTACAACCGAGCACAACAAATTACCAAAGTTCACAGAAACAGAGTTAAGGGCCGGGTGGAGAATGCGAAAGATGCTGCGAGCTGTCAGCTGAAGCAGAAACGGACGACTCAGGTATTTGAAGTCTGCGGTCTTTCAGGAGCCAATCAGTGCAAAACTCCTCCCCAGCACACCACCTCTGCTAGCCAATCACCTGCGACAGACACAAGCAGAACACACAAGCATGCACACACACAACACGCACGCACGCACACACATACACATATACATGTACACAAAAGCACTGCAATACAATGGCCTTCTGCCTCAGCTCAGAAGCCTTCTCGGTCACAGGCCCTAGCTGAGGGGGTCTCTGCTGGGTCTTCTTGAGTGGTGGAAGAAGGCTCTGGTGAGGATAATTGAGAAAACTCAAAGGCAGGTCCTGGTAGGAGGCATTTCTGCAAGCCCACAGTTTTGGGAGGAAAACCTGCTGAGTACACTCCTTCCCAGTGGCAGGTAGTGATTTTTGGTCCTTAAAATTGGGGGAATGATGGCCTTCTGACTTGGGTTATAACCCTTCTCAGATGCAGGCTCTGGCTGAGGGGGTATCTTCAGGGTCTTCTTGACTGGTGGAAGCATACCCTGCTGAGCAATGTGGGACCCTGCCCAGTGGCATGTTGTGGCTGGGTTAGGGTTAGGTTGTCTTGGTCTTTTGAACTGGGGGAATGATGGCCTTCTGACTATGCCTTCCCAATTGCTAATGGTTCCTTAGAACCATTAGCAATTGGGTTCTAATGGTTCTAGTGGTTCTAATGGTTCTAAGGAACCATTAGAACCACCATCTAAGGAAGCATTAGGAGTGGGGTGGTTTTTGCATGCTCTTCCTGATTGGTGGTAGAACACTCAGGTTAGCCCCACGGTGAAAAGTTGTAGTGGCAGGCCCTGGCTGTGGGTGGTTCTTCACAGATTGGCCTGGTGGGACGACATCCTATGTGGAAAACAGAAGGTGTGTTTGTAATTGTTAAATCAACACATTTTTTACCTATAGTTAGGGACTACACATGAGCAGTAAGCAGGTACGCATGAGTGTCTTCAAACGGAAAATGCACTTGTCTGCTGTCACATGGATGCTCATTTGCTACCTAGCAGCCAAGGCTGAGAGAGAAGAGGGAGGGAGAGGGAGGCACATCTCTTTTTCTCTCTCTCTCTCTCTCTGTCTCACTCTTCTCTCTCTTCCTACATATATATATATATATGTATATGTATGTATATGTATATGTACATATATATATATGTATATATATATATATATGTATATATATATATATATATATATGTGTGTATATGACCCACTGGCAATAGGTCTGATGTTTGAATAAAAACTTGAAAACAGGAAGAGATTATTTAAATCTCCCCCTAATGCCTTGTTATTTTGATATATAAATAATATAAATGATTGGGGAATGAATAAAAAAGAGCGTTGAAACTCATTCGGCAAACTCTGGCCAGAAAAGTGAGAAATATGTAGTTTGACATCAATATTAATATTTCTGTCCTATGCTGGTTTTAATTTTAACCCAATTTCAACCCTTTCACCTCATTTTAAGGGGTTATAATGAAAAATAAATAAACCAACCTGTTTTGACTGCTCATGTCCTTGTTGTGAATGCTTTCTGTCTCTGATGAAGTAGGAAGATTGCTGTTGTTTTTCTTTATTTCCTAACATGTTTTTCTTTTAAAATGGCAGTTTGAACCTATTTATAAACTAAGCCAAACATTTTATTGTGACGTCACAGATCATAATTGGCGTTACATTTTACACAATGCAGTGCTTGAAGTAGGCCGGTACGCAGTACCAGGACCTCTGTGATTTTCATTTCAGAGTACCAGCAAATTTTCGGGAGTACTGGAACCTTTCATAAATCTTCTGTACTCTACTGCAGAACAGCAGAGGAAAACAACAGCACAGGTGCAGCCAGACATATTAAATTGGGGGACTGTGTATTTATATATATCAGGGACCTCATTTATAACTGTTGCATTGTCTACGCATAAAACAGGTCTTGAAAGTGTGTAAAACTCTTTCCATGTAAGGTCTGAGATTTATAAAAACAAATTTGTTGGGAGAATTTGCGTACCTATACGAAACTGTAGCCTACCATGCGTACACACATTTTGGAGACTGGGGTGTTTGGCGACACAGATGGAGATCGACGCAGAGAAATTAAGTAGATTTCTCAGTGATTCTTCTCAAACAAGTCGTTCCACAGAATCAAACTGAATTCTAGCATAAATCCACTCTGACAGAGCCCATTAAAGACAATATTTACTTCAAAATAGATCCTCTCCATGCACGCTGATTAAATAATTCACGTGACCTTGTTAATTTTGATTATCTTCAAAAGCACAAATCAGTTATTTTGATTTTATAAATAAGCGACAGCAGTGCTGCGTAAAGGTGCCCTGAAACAAGAGAATTAATATTTATGACAGATCTGTCTGATTTTTCACTGATCAGTCATAACTGATAGATTTTACGTTTATTTTTATGGTTCTGTTGGTCGTGACCTGCATGTGAGAGGCACTCCTCACTGCGGTTCCAAACCTGCAGAATGCAGAGCTCTGAATGTGACATTTTGGTTCAGGAGATACAATGCAAAATACATAATTTGGTTATGGCGGAAAGTAAAATGGTCGCCACGAGGCGTGAGGGTTTTCTGTCCAGAATGGCTCTCAAAGACAAGAAGCTGGCATGGAGGATCTCAACAGAGGAAATAAATTGACAATATCATGTTGGAAGCCTCCGACATAGAAATAAGCAAATACACCTACACATTGTGCTGTAAAACTGTGCTACTAGATTATGAAAATTAATGCTACATCTCCATCCTGTGCTTTAGAAAAGACATTGCACTCTATCAACATATTATAATTAATATTTTATATATTGTGTATAAAGTTTGAAACTGGTTTATTGGGAGCAGGATACATAGTGGCCCCAGCCGCTAGAAGGCAGCAGATCTATTAATACAGGTTTTTTTTTTTCTTTTTGAGGAAATATTGTACTTTCTATTCAACTATATTTACCTTATAATTTATTCTGGAGATTAGTATTTCACATTCAAAATAAGGCGAATAAAGCTGAGCTATCAATAATTGACAATTACTCAAATTACTAACTAAAAGGTGCAATCACTATGACGAGAATGGATTCAAGAACAAGAATAGTCATAAAAATGTGGGGTCAAAAAGAACTAAATTAAAAACAAAACAAAAATCAACACTTTATTTAAATGTTTATTGAAGGAATACAGAGGAAACCAAAGAGCATTTTGGAAACCGAAGCTGCAAGAAAAACAACAAAAAAATAAAATAAAATAAAACCAACAGCTTAATCATCACCACCTGCCAGCATCATTAATCACAGCTCTGTATGGAGAATTTCATCTTAATACTAGTCATCATTACGCTGAAGAACTGAAGTGAAGGAACCTGTATGCTCGTAGTTTCTCCTCCACATTACTTCTCTCATTTAGCATTAAAAACCAAAATAAACAGGTAGAAAAGTAATAAAGGCATATTCTGGATAAAATGACAAAATGCTGCTTGTACTCTGGAATAAGACAGAATTGAAAATATTTTAGCCAAAATTATTCAGGGTTTTCTGGGCTTCATGACCCACAAACCAGGGACTCCACACAGCTGCCTGGTGTAACAACGTATCGGTTTACAGCAACAGGTTTAACAACAAACCCACCACCGCCATCGCTCGCTCGCACCACCCACCAATACTAAAATACAAAAATTTAAAACAGGCTAAAAAGTAATCGAGTTCAACAGAAAGGTAAATTAACTGGTAACAACACCTGGATCAGCATTTGAAACAAACATCTATGAGTGGTTCTCAACCTGCATGATGACTTATGGGACATGAGGAAAATATTGTTGTACTACATCAAACACTGATCATGTTTATAAAGGGGACATATTACACAGATTTGTATCTTGTTATTTATGTTAAAGGACCATACCACCCATTTTGCATGTTTGAGCCTAATACATTTAATTTTCATACACGTTACTGACAGTCATTTCCCAAAGCATACTACTAGAACGGTGAATTTAAACAAAAACAAAAAAATTCCTACCTTCCAGTCCGCCACTGGTTTCAGTTCATTCTGGTACGCTATTAAAATCAACTTACTGACACCTGATTTCACATCTTGGGATAGGTATAAACTAAACTGTACTCTCTACACTGTTCTATTTCCTTTAGACATCATCAAGCAGTGGTGACTGCTTTTTAAATCATCATGAACAAGACGTATTCAGGGTGTATTCAGGTTTTTTTGAAGTCGGGGAATATAGTCCCAAAAGACCTGCGTTTATCGAAAATTTTTAATGACTTACTTTATAAAGCTGCGTAACTATTAGCAGGCAAAACATGGATTTTTAAGGTGGGTGTATCACTTGAATATTTGATTTTGAAAGATTAAGAGATTTTGCAAAATATCAGGACAGCTGAAATACAGTTTTATTATTTGGGCAATGATTGTCAGTAACGAACATATATGAAAATTGAATACATTATGCTCAAACATGCAAAATGGGTGGTTGGTCGTTTAAGGGTCTGTTTTTTTTTTTAAACCTTTGCATGAGTGCTTTGATCCCCTTCTGTTGTTCCTCACTGCAGTACCACTCTGCAAACTGAGTAGCTGTTTTAGCTACTGCATCTTTGAGGTCACCTCCTAAATAGCCTACTTTATTCTGATTGGCCAGTTGTGTCAGGCCTGACCCTGCCAAGCATCTGCCTGCTGCCCTTATACTTGGTAGGTGTGTCTAACCAGGCAGTAGGTGGCAAATTCACGTTACATGTTGATGTCAACATCTGGGTTTTGTTTTAAAGCTGGATGATTCCCTCTGCATGAACAGGAGCTGACAGAAACCTGACGAGCAGAAGCATGGAGCTTTTATACTGCAGTTTTCTCTTCATGGCAAATCATCTACGGCACATGCTATCAGAAGAAGTCCTTTCATATACAGATCTCTTAAATTTTCCATTCCTTCCTGCACCGTGTCTCTTCTTTACCAAGATTTTGTGAGATTTCACGTCAGAAACTGTCACCTGGTTGTCTTGATCTTTCATTGAGGGGTTGTACAGATGCCTGTATTTAGGAACCTCTAGTACTAGCGTCCAGATGTGTGTGGACAGGCTAACAGGTGCCGTGTGGGCCCTGTGTAAAAGGCCACTGTCGTTTCATGTGACACCAATTTGTCTGCACAGCCCTGTGAACCCTCATGGGCATGCCAAGTGTAAAACAAGCTCTACTTTATGCATTTCCAAAGACATTAACCTCAAGTCAGTTTGACACTTGGACAATGCTCAGCACAAATCCCAACTATATTACACTAGAAACATGAGGGGAAATGACATAAAGCATAAAATGTCCCATAAAGTCAGTAGAGTTGTTCTGTGCACAGCCTACAAAGTGTGTTTGTATTTATTGTTCCTTATGAGATTGTGGTAAAGCCAACCTGACGAAGTTTATGGTGCAATGCATTTTCCACACTATTTGCACTTGAGATCTAATAAAATTGAGAAGTTAAAGCAGAAATGAGGCCTCTTGGTGTGCGGAGATTAACTTTTGAATTCGTCATAAAATGTCCCCTTTAAGTGTTTCTGTGTGAAAATAGGAATATAGCACTTTCAGCCTCTTTGCTTCTCCACATATATACGCAGGCCTGAACAGTTTTTAGCAAATGAATAAACAGAAGGTTGAATCAAACGCTGTACTAAAAACACAGAATACAGAGAAAAAAAATAAATCAGGGTCACTCATTGTTGCTACTAGTTGTGCATCATGATTTTTCCTTCTTATATCACCATAATTTCTCTTAGTGCAATGCTTAAACATATACACATTTGTACAGTCCCATGAAGAAAAAAATTCACATTGAATGTGTTCAAATCTCTCACGCGTTACCAGTTCATTTCGATCGCACAAAAGGTATTTTCTCTCTTCCTCTCCTCAGTAAAACCTCTTGTTCCTCTCCTGCCTCTTCTGGAAAACCACGGCTCCCACCACAGCACACACCACGATTCCCAGCAGGGCGCAGAGTAGGAGCAGGAAGACCTTCCAGCCTGTGAGGGGCGTCCCACGGAAGTTTCCAGTCGGATCGTCAATGTTGTCTGTCAAATAGAAAAAAAAGGCCTTCGTTACCTCAAAAATAAATAAATAAAAATTTAAAAAAAACCCTGCTAGTTTGGGTATAAAGCACTAACTCAGAGTCCCTCTGGATGTTAAGTCTAATTTATTTATATAGCACATTTTAAAGGACCATACCAACCATTTTGCATGTTTGAGTCTAATATATTCAATTTTCATACATGTTACGTTACTGACAATCATTTCCCAAAGCATACTACTGGAAAGTAAGTTAAAACATTTTCTTTCCTACCTTCCAGACCGCCATTGGTTTCAGTTCATTCTGGTACGCTATTAAAATCAAGTTGTTGATACTTGAAATGTTCTTGGGATAGGTAATCCATCATCACCAACAAGACGTGTATCCAGGTTTTTTTGAAGTTACATAATTTTAGCATTTAAGCACAATAAAAAGCACAAAGTGAATGTATGTCTCCACTGGGGAATATAGTCCCAAAAGAAGATCTGTGTTTATCAAAAAATTTAAATGACCATGACTTCATAAGGCTGAGTATTAGCAGGAGAAACATTGATTTTTAAGGTGGGTGTATCGCATGAGTGTTTGATTTTGAAAGATTAAGAGGTTTTACAAAATATCAGAAAAGCTGAAATACGGTTTTATCTTTTGGGAAATGATTGTCAGTAATGTAACATGTATGAAAATTGAATATATTAGGCTCAAACATGCAAAATGGTGGTATGGTTCTTTAAAACAAGTAGTCGTTGAGCAAAGTGCTGTACAATGGAACAAAGATAGTTAAATTAACAATACAAAAGCACACTAATAATAAAACATGACTAAAAATGAGAAATGTAACATAACTATTTACACAGAAATATATACATATACACGTGCATACATATAAGTGTAAAACACAAAAAAACACTCAAAATCAACTGCAATGATCGCTACCCAGAAAAAGACGGTAATGACAACAAAAAAAAAAAGAAAAAGGGCGCTACTGAAAAGCAAAGCCAAATGTCCCAATATTCCTCCCAAAAGTATTCAAGGAGCTGCAGGAGCTGCCCTCCCGGATGGACCTGGGAAGAGACGAGGAGCAGCACAGCCAAAAAGATCTGTCTCCCCATGCAAGCAGCCAGATCCTGGTGGCAGGTGGAGGACCCACATCTGCCAGCTAGTAGACGACCAAATGTGATCATTCCAGTTACAAAAGATGTTGAGATGAGATCATCCAGGCACTCGAGCAGTTCCAGTAGGAGGCGACGCACAGAAAATCGCCGGAGCAGACGACGGTTAAAAAATGTTAATGCAGCAGCACCGAGCTAGCTCCAGTCAGTGTAGCAGCAGCTCAGCAGGGAAAGAAAAACAGTCCCTACAGCAAAGAGTTCATAAAAATTTCATAAAACAACTACCATCCCCAACCTGGAATATAGCAAAAATTGCACAGAAAAATCAAAATGAAGCAAAAACAAACGAACAAACGCAGGAGGAGCGGCAACAATATGTGCCAGTGTTCCCATCCTAACGTTCTATTAAGTGTCCGGTGTGTTTTTTTTTTTTTTACCTTTCGGGGACTTGAGGAGGCTCACACTGGGCTCAATTTTAGTCCAGTCCAGGTTCTCCTCTTCGGCTGTGTGTTCTACCATCAGCTGGTAGAGCTTCATGGAGATGATGTCATGGTTATCTGGAACGTAAAGAGTGTGAAGAGTNCATCAGCTGGTAGAGCTTCATGGAGATGATGTCATGGTTATCTGGAACGTAAAGAGTGTGAAGAGTGGAAGAACTGGCAGTGAAATGCTGTAGAAGTCCAGCAGCCAATTAGTTAATTATGTTAATTCATTAACATGGAAATGTAATTTTATTACATTTTATTTAACTTTGTAAAAAAAAAAAAATCACATTTTGATATTGCAAGATCAAGCTCACGACTAAGAATATTATCTCAGATTTTAAAAAAAAGCAGTACTTAAAAAAATCTAAGAAAAAAGTAATCTGAGCAAATTTGAATGTGTAAATAACAAAAATTCTGATGTAATTAGAGTTCTGGACAATTAATACCACTTATTTACAGCAGGTGCAACATAACATTAACAACTCTGACTGACTGATTGCACATAACATGTATGATTAAATGTATTTTAATAATACGGTAACACTAACAGATTCACCAGTATCACCACAGAATTTTAATAATACATACTGTATCATGTATGACATTCATACTGTATGATGTAATTTTTTAAAACAGTTTTTATTACACTGTCCACTTGTCAGATAACACGCTGCCAGTTGCTCTATGAAAAATGTATTGTGGCTTTACAGCTTCAACTTACCGGACAGATCTCCTGTTGCTGCTGAGGCGCCAAAAAAATATCCGGTAGGAAGTCGAACGCCTCCGATGTCAATGCACTCCTTCCACTCGTTCCTGTCGTCCACATCCACCATCACCTGCAGGGGAAAATCATGATGTAAACGATGCTTAGGAATCAGTAGAGTTTCATTCCAAACAAGTCATCAAAAATATCATTAAACCATAAATGAACACATCGGTAAAAATGGGTTGAAAAGTGAAATGTAATTTATTAATATTATCACACCCTGAATCTGCTTACACAACAGCTTTAACAGTCAGACGGTAAACATCAGCAGAGTCATTACTTTTTACCCCAGAACAAATATGATGCTTTCAGCCTCTGCGTAATAACTTATTATGATAATACGGTAACTCCAGCATTCTGCAATTATGGTAAATATTACATCAGCAGGAGAAACACTGAGTACTGTCATTTCTGTTCAGCAGCTAAGAAGACAAACATGCAACAATATTTCAACTGCCATTGAAATATTGTTGCATATATTGTTATTAAAATATATTCCAGAATTTTTTTCCTCCTTAATTTCTATTTACCTTAAAATTCAATATTTTGCCTTTTAACACTTATGCATGATTGTAGAAGGCATGGTTGTTTTAATTTCTTAGTAAATGCCGTCTTCTCCTGGGACTATATTTCCTGGTGGAGAAATACATCGTCTTTCATGCAGCTCTGTGTTGGATCAGTTAAATAAAGTTCCTTTGGGAGAAAATCTAATAGATATCATGTTGGCTGTGATAGATTACGTATTTCAATGTGTTTCAAGTCTCTACAAGTTGATTTTAATAGCATGCTGAAATGAACTGAAACCAATGGCAGTCTGGAAGATAGGAAAAACAATTCTGAAATGTATCGCTTGTCAGTAACATAACACGTAGACGGATTGTATATTTTGGGTTCAAACATGAATGATGTGTAGTCCTTTAAATCCGGTATAATCCTTCAAACTAAAACTGCAGACTTTTCAGTAGAAAGTCTTAAGGAGCCTGAGAACGTACTGTGAGTCTTCCTTTGGAATAGCGGATGGCGAGGTATGTGTCGTGCTCTCTGTTTCGGATCTCTGCCGAGCAGCCTCCCAGCTCAGACGAGCGGCCATCTTTACCGTGGTCGTAATTCACCGTGCCGTTGTTTACCATGGCTGAAATGTAGGGGAAGGACCGCTGGTGAAAGACAGAAAAGTGTGAAAAAACACATTCAAAATGAAGCAGCACACACATATATCTGTATATACTGTATTCCTACATAAAGATGATGGGAATGAATATGTAAAATAATAACTGTGTTTAAAAACAAGACCAGAGCAACGTCCCACAAGATGTTTTTTGTCACATCGGTTTGAATACACAAAGGCTACGTTCACACTGCAGCTCATTCAGGCTCAAATCTGAACTGCCGCTCACATTTTGGATGATTTTATACCAGATACATGTAATCAAACTTCTGCTTCTGACATTTTTCTTACAGCATGCGTCTTCAACTTTTCTCTAAACTGAGACATCTCCCCCACAGATACGTTTTTTTGGTCATTATCAGTCTTACTATCTTCTTCCAAGTGACTCAAACTGCCAGCTGACTTTTACGGACTGTTATAACAACAGTGACGAGAACCTTCAAAAGTAAAGTATAAGCTGGGTAGCATTACAAAGTTTTACGCTGCTTCCTTGATAGCACGTTTCTTGAAATATTTCTTAATTTAATAAAGACTCAAGTTATTCCAGACAGACGCCGTAAGTAATCTCGTACGTTTAAGTTAACTCGATGTCTGAATCACTCGTTCTGTGCTCGCACTGAACGAAACCTGCAGACAGTTTTGTCCAGTGACGGTTTCTGATAAACCTTTATGCCATCCAAAACAATATGGTGGCGGCAACAAAATCAGGTAGCTTCACTGCGAATTTCAGGAAATCCATTTGTGACTTCAAGAAATCGACTTATGAGAGTTTTCAAAACATAAGGGAGCTGACCAGAATTCCATACAATCGCTCAATCAAAGATTGCAGTGAACCTTGCTTTCAGGCTTCCTCAAACAGCAGGTCACATGGCAGCTGATGAGACTGAATTGGGCCCTGCTGAGAATGAGTCGGTGAGTTTGGGTGCCGTCAGCTACCTGCACGTTGGCTGTAATTCTCAGGATCTGTTTTGTCCGTTTAGTCCAGTTTTCTGCTGTTCACATGGATTAAAAAGCAGCAAATGTGACTCATATGCATGATAAAAAATTAAAACAAAAAAAAAAAATTCTGCTGCAATATGAATGTAGCCATACTGGTGACATAAAGGACCATACTGGTNAAAAAAAAAAAATTCTGCTGCAATATGAATGTAGCCATACTGGTGACATAAAGGACCATACTGGTGGATTTCACTGTGTGACCCCAATAAATACTACCTGCATAACCATTTTCCCCAAAAAATATTACTGGAATGGTAAATTTACAAATTGTTTTTCCTGCCTTCCAGGCAGCCACTGGTTTCAGTTGATTCCAGCACAAAGTTACTTAATTTTAGCATTTTAATGCAGTTAGAAGCTCAGCATGATCTGTGAATTTTCCAGGGAATATAGTCCCAGGAAAAAAGATGACTTTTACCAGAGAAATTAAAATGGCCATTCCTTCTACGATCGTGCATAAGTGTTAGCAGGCAAATCATTGAATTTGAGGGTGGGTGTATCACCTCAGCATTTGATCGGGATTTGTAAAAAAAACAATACAAAAACTAAAATATGGCTTTATGCTTTGGAAAATGGTTGACAGTAATGCAACAAGTACACAGGTGGTACTTATTGGGCTCAAACATGCAAAACCACCTGTATAGTCCTTAAAGTCACAAGTTATCATGCTACATAACTAATGAAATTTTGCAGTAGAAACAACAGATATTACAATATGGCAAAAGACACTGCATCTGATGGGGATTTCTGACGACATGCTGAATCAAAGCGAACAAAACCAACATGGAGACGACATGCAGACAATTTTAACCGGAGCAGCCACTCACATCCGTCGCATCATCGTTAGAGTAAGTATCTATGAACGCAGCCAGCCCATGGAAGAGAGCATTGTTGGAAAAGACGGGTCCTGCAAAGAAAAAAGTGGGTCATTCGCCTCCGCCAACACACTGCACACTTACATCCATCCCGTGGAGGTCATTGCGGAAGGTATCCAAAAAAAGTGCCAGGCCAAGAAACTGATCTTGGTTTCCAAACACAGGGCCTATAGGATGGAGGCAGAGATGAGGCGACACATGAGCACAAAACTCCACAGACACTTTTCTGTGAGCAGCAGTGATGAAGTTGGGTATCGACACTTTGTTCTGAATTCAAACCAGTTTCAAACTTAGAAGTGGCAGAATCAAAACATTTTGTCTGTTAATTTCTGGGTATCGATTTCTGAAAATTTACTCTTTTGCGGTGAATTCTGGCCTTCCTTGTTTGCATGTGCATCGTTTTTGCAACATGATGCGGCAAAATGTACATTACTGTGCTGAAATAATTTCATTCAGAGGAAACCCTGTTTCAAATAAGGGTATTTCCTGTTTTACTAAGGCTGCAGAATCAGCTGATGCTAAAGAATCTGTACAGTACCAACATTGAAATTGTGGATGGCAGCATCAGGAATATTTATATTTTTAATTTATAATAGATTTTTTTTTTAAGTCAAAGAAATTGCACAGTACCTTATAATTTCTGACAAGTTACGTGTTTATGGATAAACTGGCTGAAAATAAAGATGNTTGCACAGTACCTTATAATTTCTGACAAGTTACGTGTTTATGGATAAACTGGCTGAAAATAAAGATGCTCCAAAAAACTATTACAAGAATTTGAAGTAGGATTCGCGAAATACCCACACTGACAAGAGAATCTGACTGGTTAAAATCGAAATAAAACCCAACTGTAGAGGAGCACGTGCCAGGATGTTACATGTTAACATCAAGACATGATGAGTAAAAGCTCAGTGATGAAGTGAAGATGAGGGATCAGTGCAGCTGCTTGTGGTCTTGAAAAGTACAGCAGCATGACGGCGACAAAACAAAAAAAGAAAAAAAAAAGTAAACCCGATTCCAAGATGCTCTCATCAAAAGCATCTTGAAAAAATGTCTTTATGCCACATGGAACACATCATAAACAACACCGCTTACCTTTCCACGCCGATCACAACAGTGCAGCATTGTTTTCAACTTTCATTTTCAATGCAATTACATTATGGCCCTAAGTGTAATCATTAGGTTCACTCCACTGGAAATGATGAGACATGTATCATGCATCTCATAATAATAACTACAAGTAAAAATACAAACATGAAACTTGAATGTAAGGGTAAAAAAAAAAAAAAAAAAAAAATCACCCTTTTAAAACATTTATTATGCCAGTTTCTGCATATCTCAATCATACATTTACACCAAAGAATCTGTGATAAAAAACAATATTTGACAACAACATTAATAATCAGTCAGGCTTTACTTAGCAAAGATTTACTATGGATGCTTTGTTGCTGCATTTCTCCAAAGCTAATATGTATTTTTTTAATGTAATAAAGCGCAAAAAAAAAAAAAAAAAAAAAAAAATCCACAGAAAACAGAGAAACACCAACATGGCTGCAATACTCATCCAAGTTCCTGTGTATCAACAGTACCTGGATGTAGTCTGTCTTTTGTGTACCAGATCGCAATGCCGTCGCCATGGAGATTCTTTTTCCCCGATCCGTGAATTTTGAACTGCACGTGCATCTCCCAGTCCTTCAGGTAACAAGGCTGCATGAAACAAAACAGTCAAAGGCTTTCTACAGCAGCTTCCATCTGCAAAGTGTTTTGTAAACCTTCAGCAGTAGAACTTCTGTCTTCTAAGCATCTTTTAAAGGACCATACCACCCACTTTGCATGTTTGAGCCTAATATATTCAATTTTCATACATGTAAGGTTACTGACAATCATTTCTCAAAGCATACTACTGGAACAGTGAATTAAAAAAAATTTTTCTACCTTCCAGACCGCCATTGGTTTCAGTTCATTCTGGCATGCTATTAAAATCAACTTGTTGATACTTGAAACATTCTTAGGATAGGTAATCTATCATCATGAACAAGATGTATATTCAGGTGTTTTTGTAGTTTCCTAATTTTAGCATTTAAGTGCAATAAAAAGTGCAGAGTGAATGTATGTCTCAACCAGGGAATATAGTCCCAAAAGAAGACCTGTGTTTATCGAAAAATTTAAATGACCGTGACTTCATAAGGCTGCATAACTATTAGCAGGTGAAATATGGATTTTTAAGGTGGGTATATCACTTGAATATTTGATTTTGAAAGATTAACAGATTTTGAAATTATCAGGAAAGCTGAAATATGGTTTTATCCTCTGGGAAATGACTGCTAGTAATCTTAGGTGTATGACAATTGAATATATACGGCTCATACTTGCAAAATGTGACGGCCTTCTGCTCAGTTTGTCTTGTTGGTTAACCTGTTCAGTCTGTTTCAGGGAATTAGTGGGTGGAGTTGAGAAGCTGTCAAAGTGGATGCAACTCACATGCAGGTTAATTCAACCTACTTTAGAGAGCTATTCACCTTTCTTGCGCTCCCTCACTCCCATCATGCCGCTGCCATGAAGAAACCCAGGCTGCAGCACTTTTGTTCTTTAAACATTTATCACACATCACACACCATCCTCATCCATACACACATTACACGACTGATTCTACGGACTTATCCAGGTTACTTTTGGCTTTTATAATATTATTTGGGTTAAACAAATGATTGAGCATTTATCCATATGTGTGGACTTTTCTCATTTGTTGCAAGTCTGAGCCAACTTGTACAGGTGGTATGGTCCTTTAAAGAGGTTAATCTTTGTGCTAGGAGTGTTTCCTCACCACAGTGTTCCAGATGGATCCCTGCTTGCTTCGCTCATCAGGAGTGAGTCGGACATATGAGCTCGTGACCAACGTGCTTCCCCAGAAATCCCACTGACTGCCGACACCTGCACAACCAACACATTTAGAAGATCAAGACAGGAAGTGTTTGATTGTTGCTTTCTAGCCTCAAGTCTATCCAAGTGTAGTGTGCACACACCCTCAGCAGGCATCGTTGAGCCCTTTGCCTGTTTTTGACTAAAGACCAGACTTCTTGCAGCGTGTGGTGAAACCCTCAAGCTACTTAGTTTAACTGACTGTAAGCACCTGCAGCAACATTTTTAACCTAAATACTGCAAAGAAACTGTCAAAGCTGTTCTGCAACTTTTACAGTCTTAAAGTATTTTTTAAGTTTTAATTTTTAACTGAAATTTGTTGTAACTAAAAAAAAAAAAAAAAAAANAAAAAAAAAAAAAAAAAATCCTTATTACAAAATATCCATTTATGACACTGATTTTCAGCTTACAAAAGTGTGGAATAATTTTCTAGTAGCAAGAGTTGTTCTCTTTATAATTCAATGAACTCAGAGAATTTTTCAGAATTTTCTAGACTGAATAGGAAAACCTTTCTCAATTTAAAAGTTGCAGAAACTTCTACAAGCAACTTTTTACATCTAGATTTTCAAAATTTTAATTATCTTAAACAGAGTAAAACATTTTCTAGAGACGTCAAGTTTGTTTGTTTTTTTGTCTTCTTTCTTTCCTACTTTCTGTCTTATTACCTGCCACATTTGAACTTTTATACACTTAGAAAGACTCGAGGGCTTCATGTTAATTTAACCTTTATCAATTTTACTGTGCTAGCTGCAGAGCAATGTCTCTAACTTAAGTGATAATGCCAGCTTAACTTACTTTACAAATTAGCTACAACGGACTTAGTTATGAACTAAAACAATTAATCTATGACGCGACAGACAAATCACTGAATTGGCCAAGAAGCTGGATGAGTGTTTATATGATTCATAAGTACGGAGAGTACGTGAATATCGGATAAGTTAGCATGTTGGCTGCTAGCCGCTTTACCTTGGTAAGGTTTCATAAGTGAATGTTCTCTTTTCAGATGTTCTGCATTTCCGTCCGTTATGTCACAGCAGATAAAACCAAACTCCAACATGAGGAAGATCAGTATTGTCCTCTGAAAGTTCCACATTTTGCCTCCGAAAGAAACTCCCATAACAAATTTTACTCTTCAAACTCCATCAAGCGAGCCGGTCCCTTCTCTATTGACCTCCGGAAAGAAACCATATATATGACTAACTTTGTTCCTGTACTTTATAGATTAAAGAATCATCAATTCGTCGTCGCCTTTTCTGGAATATTTTTTTAAAAAATACATAAGAAATGTCTAACAATACAGTCAAGCTTACTGTTGAGAGAATGCTGTTATATTAATCTAGAGGAACCTTTCAGCTTTCTGTGTTTCCGTACAGGACGCTTTTGTGGACACTGTAGATGATTCCAGCCAATCAGAGACAAGCACATCGCAAAAGAAGCCAATCAGGAAGGACTTGTGATTCATACGTTATCCACTAGGTGGCAACAGAAGGCAAAACATACAAAACAGTTTTCGAATGTACAGTAGTTGTCCAGCTTCAGCAGAGATGTAAAGGAGGATGACTTTAAACTTAAAACTTATAAATTAAAAATAGTTAAATAGTTTAGTTTTATTAACAAAAATCTAAGGAAACTGGGGTAAAAATTAAAACACAGAAATGTTCAATTTAACTCTGAACTCAAAATTTCAGATGAAAATCACATACTTACAAGTTGTCAACTTATCTATATTTCTATCCTGTGCACCTCACTTAAACTGGACCATAGCATCTGCTCAGGTAAACATGGGGTGAATTCAACAAAGCAAAACATACAAATAAATGGGGGAAAAAAATACACCTCCAGTTAACAATTTTGACATTTTGTTCATATAAAGCCTAGAATGAAAATAGAACAAATCCATATCTTTTCCTACTAATCTGCACAGAATAATTCACAGTTTGAAAATGGAAAAACTATTTCTAAAAAGTTTCTTGCATTAATTTAAAATACACAACTGCAATAATTAGGTTTGGTAAGTATGCATCCCTTTATACTATAGTATCACTTAAGACTATCTCAGGAATAACCTCCTGCCTTCAAATTGTCTTCTAGATCACGTCATAACTTAATTGTCCAGTACCCTTTTGGAATAATTGCAACTAACTTGAGAACTTCAATAAAAGCAGCTGTTTACTGTGGTTCTTCAGATTGCAAGTGAAGTCAACCACAAAGACAGCAGCGTGGTTTCCAAAGACTCACACATGAATTTGAGGCATACACAATAAAAATACCACAGAAATACAGCCTAAAAATACATGCACATGGTATAGGATAAACACATATACTGACAATTATATAAAAAGACACACATACATAACTAAATGCAAAAATTAAATGCCACTTTTGTCTGTGTGCATGTGCATTAGTCAACCAGAACAACACATAATGCTGGTTGAGACAAAACTCAATTAAGTGAGCACTCTGGCTTTAGCATTTTCTATTTCTAATGCTTTCTCAGCCCGAATCACGCTGTAAATGTCAGCGGTACTCCAGCACTGGCTCAACAATTCACTAGTCTGCAGAAAAAAAACCCATCAAAATCATCAAACTGCAGCTTTAACAGCATACTTTTCTGATTTTATTGGCCTGAAGCAGATGTGGAGAGCAGACATACAATCTGGAGATATAGGGTTTCACTGACAGGTTGTTTTTAGTGTTCCACTTTAAAAGTACCGTGTGGACTTTTCATTTATGTTCAGTGTTTCTCATCAAAACAGATAGTGTGTATCCTTAAAATCTAAAACGACGATTAATGCATTTCCTACCTCAAGAAACTTTTTGCAAAGGTCATTTTTAAAGCTTTTAAAACCTACTTTGGTTTACATCAACCAGTGGTCTTCTTCTTCTCTTCCTTTATTGGTGCGTTGATATCTTTAATGGTACATTGCTGCACCACTGTATTGCTGTATTGAGGGTATATGAACTTTTTATTGCCTGTTTTTAAAAACTTTTTTTGACCAATAAACAGCAGTCAAAGATTACAGTTAACATACATATAGTACATACCTACATAAATGCAGTAAATATCAGGTAGCAGCAATTTTTAAACAAGTTAAAGCTTTGCTAGAAATGAAATTGCTAATAGATTTAAAACTTAAAGGTAACATATTACACAGATTCCCATGTTTGCATTTTTGTTTAGGGTCTATTTTCAAACATTTGCAATGCTTTAATGTGCAAAAATAAATAAATTAAAAAAAATCATGTATCCATGTCTACTCCTCTGCTGTAGCATCACTGTGCACACTGAGTGAAAGCAGACAGGCTTTTTGAAGTGCCCCACCAGAAAAGCCAGCTCTGTTCTGATTGGCCAGACAGAGGCTCAGGGCCTTCCAGCTGATAATTCCAGCTGATACTGGAATTTTATAATTAATAGGTGTGTTTAGCCAGGTGTAGGTGGTTCATGTGTTACATGTTGATATCAACATGTTACAGAAGTAAGGGACCAATCAGAAATGAGGCTTTCAGGGTAGTTTAGGAATGAAGGGTTTGTCTTGCTGGATGCATTTCTATAGGTGTACAAGCTTTGACTTGTTCAACACAAACTCTTATTATATTTTACTATAAACATGAGGGAAAATAACAAAAAGCAGAATATGGCCCTTTTAAGGGAAAGTTAGAGCAATGCTGTATGTCTACTAACTCAATATATCGAGCCATACGGAAAGTCGTTGCGTTAAACTGTGACTTGCAGCTTCATGCTGCTCAGTATGTGGTCAAGTTTTCCTCCGCAGGTTTAAAAGGGTTTCATTTGGACTTCAAGGACAGCCTCATGGCCTTTCAGAGTAATAACCAGCAGGAGTTCAGTATGTGAGTCAACCTTCAGTGACAGAAAGTGTATTTGTAGAACCAGAAAGGAAAATAAGAAAGTATTATCAGGAGGCAGGGAGATGGAGGTCTACGGGGAGAAGGATTAAGTGCTTTCCAGTTTTTTTCTGGGCGAGTGAGGTCTGCTCGCCTGGAGTTTGTTGCCACTGAGACATTGTTCTATTTGAGGAAAAACAAGAAGAGGCAACTTGTTAGTCCCGGTGGAGCTGGTGGAGAGAACTTTTTGCAAGTCACACAAACCCCACTTTCACATTCTGCATTAGGCTGCCATTGTTGTACTATTCATAACTTGCATGCCAATATACCATTTTAAAGGATCATACCGGTGATCGGGCATGTTTGAGCCCAATATATACAATCTGTATGCATGTTATGTTTGACAACTGACAACCTATCCATTTTCTAAACCTGTTTGTCCTGTTGAAGGTCACAGGGGGGCTGAAGCCTATCCCAGCGGTCACAGGGCAAGAGGCGGGGTACACCCTGGACAGATCGCCAGTCTATCGCAGGGCTCCCAAAATATACTATTTTAGCAGTAAATTTCAGAATTTTTTTCCTGCCTTCCAGACTTTCATTGGTTTCAGTTCATTCCAATATGCTATTAAAATCAACATGTAGAGACTTGAAACACACTTGAGATGAGTAGTACATCACAGCAAACATTATGTCCATTAGGTTTTTTGCTGAAGTAACTTTATTTAACAATACAACATGGAGCTTCACAGAAGACAATGTATTTCTTCACCAGGAAATATAGTCCCAGGAAAAGACGACTTTTACTGAGAAATTAAAATGGCCATGCCTTCTACAATCATGCAGAAGTGATAGAAGGTGAAACATTGAATTTGATTTTTGGATATTTGATTTTGAAGGATTAGAGGGTTTGGAAAAAAAAATAACAGGAAAACTAAAATACAGTTTTATGTTTTGGAAAATGGTTGTCAGTAAAGTAATATGTATGCAGGGTCATACACATTGTGCTCAAACATGCACAGTCATCTGTATGGCCCTTTAATGATATGCTACAAGCAAAAGGACTGGGTGAAATGAAAAATAAATTGGAGGGGTGTGGCAAATATTTATTATCCTCTCAGCAAGTTACATTGCTTAAAAAAAAGAAACCTTTAATGATAATGAAAAAGTCTCACCTCATGGAGGCAGATTGAAAACGATGTTTGTCTGAGAGATGCGACTGCAAATATGACACTACAAACCTGCAACTAAAAACAGATGAATCTGCTTTTTATGCTGAATTTACATTTGTGGATGTCGCCACCACTCCTCACCTGGCCCAAGTGAGGATCTGGTTGAAGAGAGGGAGTCGCCCTCTCGCAAAGCTGATCCCTAAACACCACTCTCCCATTACAGAGAGCCACTCTGCACGAAGTGACACTCACAGCTGTGCAGGGCGCTCCGCATCCAGGAGAGGATTGTCTGAAACAGGTTGAACTTGCTTCTCTCCACCATAAGCAGGAAACATCTGTCGCCATGGATACTAATAGACACCTTGCTCAGCCAGCTGTTGCGTTACATTGTGTTTTTTTCGCAAATGCAACACGTCCCCAAACCAATAAGCATATGCTAAAAATAAATATCTTTTAATTCATGTGTGTCTGTACTGCAAATGGGTACAAGTGAAGTGAATTTAGGCAGTTTTCACCCTTTGCGTTGTAGTTTATATACATATTCTGCAATTTCTAATAAACTCAATGGGAAAATGCAATGTAAGGAAAATGTAGCTAAACAAACAAACAAAAATACTTTACTAAGTAGCATTCAATGGTGCTTCCATTTAGAGGTAATGGATTAGGAGCTAGGGCCTAGAAATCCCTTTGAATATTGATATTGAGCTATACCAAAACACTTGATGTGACTTGACTAGTTTAGGACCATCACCCTTCATTCCATTTCTGACAATGGAGGGGTAGTGGATACGGCAAGGGTGTAATTGAGCTCCTGTCATGAATTGCAGCCTCATTTTAAAGGACCAAGGACCATACTGGCGAGTTTGCATGTTTAAGCCCAATATATACAGCAT
Source organism: Lucifuga dentata (assembly GCA_014773175.1). Lineage (NCBI taxonomy): Eukaryota > Metazoa > Chordata > Actinopteri > Ophidiiformes > Bythitidae > Lucifuga > Lucifuga dentata. Next base: position 34,099 of record VXCM01004138.1, read on the forward strand.
CCATCCATCCATCCATTTTCTAAACCAGTTTGCTGACAATTTCCAAAAAGTAGCACCATACTTTATTTTTCTTGTTACTTCTCCAAACTCGATAATCTTTCAAAATCAGATGTTTAGGTGATACATCCACCTTAAAATTCAGTGTTTTGCCTGGTAACACTTTTGCACAATTGCATTAGGCACAGTTGTTTTGATTTCTTGGTTGGTTGTAACTGAACGCTACCGCTTCAGACAACGTGGCCAGCATGCGGGCGAGACTGCAGACCAGTACGTTGCTGCTTTAAAAGAACTGATTACAACATGTGAGTTTGGTGCTATGGAAGAAGAGATGATTCGGGACCAGCTCGTTGAAAAGACAAATTCACCGTGCATCAGGGAGCGCTTACTTCTGGAGGTACCACTGACTCTTACCAAAGCTATGACGATAGCACGACAGATTGAAACTGCAGTGGCGGAGGCTAAAGCCATGTGTACTGGAGCTGTGGACAGCACAGTGCACACAGTTCAATCAAAGGGACCACAGCAACACGGCAAGTTTAAAAAAGGACAATGTAAACTGCACCCACCTACACAGGCAACACAAGGTAAAACACGCTACAGATGTGGATCTACACAGCATACTGCTAACTTCCATGGATGTCCTGCTAAGGAGGTGAGCTGCAATGCCTGCAAAAAGAAGGGACACTTTGCAAGAGTCTGTAAAGGAAGCAAACGTGTGACTGAGGTTGTTGTTCCAGAACTGACTATTCTAAATGTGAATACATATGACTCAGGCAGCATAATGTGCACAGTTAAAGTTAGTGTGACAGGGACAGATAGCCAGAACATTGAGCTAATGGTGGACACAGGCTCAGCAGTGTCTATAAGACCAGAATCAAAGTTAACTGAGCTTTTCCCTAACATTTCCCTTATGGAACCAAACTCAGGCTGAGGGGTTATGGGGGAAATGCTATTCTGGTGCTGGGATGCTTAAAGGCTAACGTAGCATTTGGTGACCAGAACACTGNGGGGGAAATGCTATTCTGGTGCTGGGATGCTTAAAGGCTAACGTAGCATTTGGTGACCAGAACACTGACACAGATCTATACGTGGTAAGGTACGGGTCAGCCGTGTTAGGCAGAGACTTATTCTCTGCATTATGAATACAAATAACAGATGGTCACGTCACTTCAGTTTCTGGTATTCAGTCTAACCCTATGGCTGCAAAAGTGGCAGTGGAAAAGCTAGGATGTGCTAAAGCATTTACTCACCTAGTTAAGATATGCCCAGATGTTAAGCCAGTACAGCAGAAATTACGCAGGTTACCTTTCTCAGTTAGAGAAGCAGTGTGTCTGAGAAGTTGAGAAAACTGGTAGAGCAAGATGTTATTGAGCCTGTAGATTCATCAGAATGGATCTCACCTATAGTAGTCACCACAAAGAAAGGGGGACGAGGGATAAAGCTTTGTGTAGATCTGAGAGAGCCTAACAAGGTAGTTGTAGTTGATGGCTTTCCACTACCTCACATGGAGGAAATGTTTACAGAGTTGAGAGGGGCAAAACTGTTTACTACATTGGAACTTCAGAGTGCTTATCACCAGATTCCACTACATGAGAACAGCTGCAGCCTAACTACATTCATCACCCATGATGACTTGTTCTGCTTCAAGAGGGTGCCATATGGACTCGCATCCAGGCCCAGCTGTTTCCAGCAGATGATGTCAACCATCCTCAAAGGTCTGTCAGGTGCGACACCTGAGGAACACGACAAAAGACTGACAGTTGTGCTTCGGCTCATTGAAAACGCCGGACTCAAACTGAACCTCTCAAAATGCAACTTCAGACAAACAGAACTGTCTTTCCTGGGGTATACGGTCTCAGAAAGGGGACTCCAACCTGATGCCTCACATGTGATTGCTGTCTCTCAAGCACCTCCACCTANCTCAGAAAGGGGACTCCAACCTGATGCCTCACATGTGATTGCTGTCTCTCAAGCACCTCCACCTACCGACCTGTCCAAACTGAGATCATTTCTGTGGCTGATGTCATGGTATTCGAAATTCATACCAGACTATGCTGCTGTTGTTGAGCCCCTGCAAGCATTTCTCCATGGATCTGATGTGTTCACATGGACACCTGAGGCTCAGAGGAGCTTTAAGACTGTAAAAGAACTCATAGTGAATAGCCCGGCACTCTCTCTGTTTAACCAGAACTGCCCACTATTGTCACAACTGATGCATCTGATTATGGTCTGGGTGCAGTTCTCACTCAGATGCATCGCGACGGCTCAGAGAGAACAGTAGCTTTTGCATCATGCACACTCACTCAGGCAGAAAGAAACTATTCTACTGTAGAAAAAGAGGCCTTGGGGTGTGTATGTGCAACAGAAAAGTGGAAAACCTACCTATGTGGTCTGTGGGAGACATCTTTCACACTGCGTATAGACCACAGCCCTCTGACGACGCTGCTTGCTTCAAAAGGACAGGGCAGAGCAGGTATGAGAATAGCCAGGTGGTCATCTAGACTGTTATCATTCAACTATGACATCCAGTACAACCCTGGTAGAGAAAATGTAACTGCAGACTGCTTATCTTGACTTCCACTATCCAGCTTGGTGGACGAAGTAGAAGTGGCACTTACCTCTTCATTGTCAGCTATTACTGAGGCTGAGTTTGAGGCTGCATGCATTTCCTGTCCTGTGCAGACTCAACTGCGTGGGCTGCTCACCTCAAGATGGCCTACGTCAGCAAAAAGCCTAGATCCAAACTTACAGCCATTCTTCAAACTTCGGCATGAACTCTCTCTCTACAAGGTAACTGTGTGGTACGTGGCATGCACCGACTCCTGGTGCCAGAGAGTCTCCAGCAAAAGTTGATCTCCCTGGCTCATGACACACCAGGGAATAGTGAGGTCAAAACAGAGACTAAGAGAAGCATATTGGTGGCCTGGCATGGACGCTCAGGTGGAGGCAGCCATTAAAGCGTGTGTCACATGCCAGTCACATGACAAGTCTGCAATCACTCACACACCTCCCCTACAACCTGTGCCATACCCAGAAGGGGCATGGGAGAAATTGGCCATTGATGTGGTGGGGCCTTTTGACAAGGCGCCTATAGACTGTTGCTATGCCATCACACTCATTGATTATCATAGCAAGTGGCCTGAGATAGCCTTTGTTCCACATGTCACATCACAGACTGTCATACAGTTATTGTCAACAGTCTTCAGCAGAGAAGGAGACCCCAGGGACCTAGTTTTGGATAATGGCTCACAATTTGTGTCACAGGAGTTTGAGACATTTCTCCTGGACAGAGGCATTGTGCATAGGAAGTCATCTGTCTACTATCCAAGGGCTAATGGTGAGATTGAGTGCTTCAATCGCAGCCTGAAAGACAGTTTACAGACTGCTTTGCTGGAAGGGAAGCAATGGAAGGAGTTTACAAGGGATTTCCTGCATGTCTATCGTGCAACACCCCACTCCACGACTCAGCATTCACCAGCAGAGCTGTTGCATGGCTGACCTATGTGCACTAAACTTCACGTGGCTGGACGTCCACTCCCAAAAAGCACACCATTGTCATCAAGGCAACTCGCTTTCAGAATCAGAGAAAAACAGAGAAAGAGCAAGGAGTATACAGATCACAAGCGAGGGGCCACAGGTGTGTCCTACCAGTGTGGGTCATATGTCTGGGTAAAGAAACCTGGTATCCTACCTAAGACTCACTGCAAGTTTTCCAAACCACTCAGAGTAGCGGCAAAGAAAGGACAGTACACCTACCTGCTGTCAGATGGACACTGCTGGAATGCATCTTACCTTGCACCAGTGTCTTTCCAGGGAAAGGGAGGTGATAGCGAGCTGTCGCCTCTGGACTTGGACATTACACCGACTACACCACAAGCAGGTGCACCTATACCACCTACACCACCTACCAGACCAGTCAGGCTCAGAAGAGCACCTGAATGGATGAAGGACTTTGTGTTGTGAGTAACATCTGAAAAGGGACTGAAGACTCTTGATGATGTAATTGTTAATTAATTGTTCATTATGTGTTTTCTTATTCAGGGGGATATGTGGTGTTTCATCCTTACTGCTAGAGGGCGCTACATGTGAATAAGAGTTGTATTGAACCTAGTTCATAGGAGATGACAGAGTGAGATAGGTTTGCCTGCATGCTACATGTCCTGATGTATTAATAAAGTAAGATCAGAAGTTAAGCAAGTGTTCTTATTCAGCAACACTGTTCTCAAATATAAATGAGATCAGCAAAATAGACAAATATGCTGATGATGGCATAAGGTTTTATCATACCTAGCTGCTGCCAGCATTCACATTTAAGAGTGTTTGAAGTATTATAAAATAGTAGTTAATCATGCATCATTTGTGGTGCGGGGGCAACTAAGAATCAGCACTCAACTTGCAGCATTTATGGTTGAGTCTCATGGCTCTCATTCTAAATGTTTAAAAATCGCAGTCATTACTTCCAATAAGGTGTCAGAAAAGAAAGGTGTCATGATGTGAAGTTGGGATGCTGTTCCTGGATTTCATTTGTCAAAACTGGGTACCATAAGCTCAGCTTCTTTTGTGGGTGATTTAGATATCATTGAGCTTAGATGATGTACACAGTTTTTATCAACCTTCAATCATCAACCTGTATTTCATCAGGCAGGACCACCAAGGAGCAATTCTTATTCACAGTAGTGTTGAGTTAGATTAAAAATAAAATCAAGTTAGGTGCAACAAAATTTATACATTAACAGATCATATCAAGAAACATAAGATACTGAAAACCTTAGAATATATATACATTGTGATGAGCAGACAGTAAATAAATTGGCAAGAAAAAGTGGTAGGAATACATAAGAAAGCAGAAAACAAGAGAATCAAGTAAAACGGGAGGAGTGGGGTGAAAGAGAAATACAGAACAGAAGACTCTAAAGGAACACAGAAACATTGTTCTCAGATAATCACAATCCCATGACCACGACTGCAGCCGGTACAGCAAGAATTCACAAGTAGGAGTATTTTAGGCAGTTCACCAGAGGATTTCCAGGTCAGTGCATCTTCCAAGGTGATGTGATTCTGATGAGAGATGAAAACCAAAGCATTAACACAGATTTCTTCTTGTTTCCTCCATCACACACAAGCCATACTCCAATTGATGCCAGAGTCCCTGGGAAGTTTTGAGTTGAGATTCATGCTCTTGACACGTTTCTGCAGAGATCATGTCATGGCTGCAAGTTTCGTTACACATTTATTGAGTTGGTGACCTAAGAGTCCTTGAAAACTGTTAAAATCCCCACAAATGAAACTCCACAGTCGCTAACAGCAGAAAATACATTTTATGTTATGAAGACTTGTGTAAACTCTTTATATTCTTGAAGATGTCAAATTTATGCTGCACTCAAAGTTCAACCAAACAGTGTTAACCTTACCCACTGACCTTTCCAACATACAACCAATCAGAGAACAGCTGTAGGCAGAAGCAACACAACAATGTAGGAAAAGCGTCATAACCTGTGGAGAGCAATTTCCAGAGTTTCTGACATAACTTTAAAATCGTATCATGATCTGATTGTGCACCCACATTTGCTATGTTTTTTTCTTTTTTTTTTTCTTTGAATGAGAAAAGAGCCAGAGCTTTCTTTGTTGCGATGTCCACGTTAAACAGGTTAATCCTTAACATGTCATCACTGATGAGTGCTTTCTGTCAGCTCATAGTGGAGCTCAGACATCAAGCTCGGCGCACTGCTCACTGCTTATCATGTGAAACCGGCCTAAATCATTCCCCATCGGCATTGGAACATCTTAAAAACTACTTTGGATTTTGCTCTACACTGCAAAAAATGACGGCAATAATCAGAAAGATCAGTGTTAAGGCCTGTACCTGTACCATGTAACGTATACATCTGTTTTCTGTTCATCTCTCTGTAATTCCCATTGGGTTCAGTTCTCCATTGCAGCTCTCTATCAATCCGAACTGTCTCTCCTCCACAATTGGCCATCTGGCGGAAGAGATGCTGATCCAGCTGATCCAGGCCTGGGACTGGTCCATCCCTGCCATGCCACTTCTGCCTCTAGTCCCACGCTTGGCAATGACAGAAACATCTAATTGGAGGGATCTGTCTCACCTCCACCTGTCAAGACCCACCAATCAAGCACAATGTATTCAAATACGCCACAAACCATATTTGATGTGAGCAGTCTGCCTTGCTTTTTGCTGCCACTTGTGTTTAGCTGTTTTGCTGAGAGCTATATTGTGCATTATGTACATTTGGTGACTGTGTAATTGGGGTTGGTGTTGGTTTAGACATTCGTTTTTTGCATTACCTCATTGTGTGTTTTGCTTGTGCCGTTGAGCTGAGAGTAATCAGGTAGACTAGGTTTGTTTTCTTAATTTTGTGTTTTAGACCAGTAAACCGGTCCTTATAATTTAACCTGGTAGAAGGTCTGTTTTTGTTGTATTTTTCATTTTTTGTTTTTTGCACCACTCTTGCTCTTCCTCATTTATGATTTGCCTTTACTTCTATTTTAGAATTGGGACAAGCACTATTCTATTGTAACATTTGAAGTATTTCACATATTTTTCTAACAATAAATTACTTTTATTCTGCTGCACCACCGCCATTCGTGCTTGAATGGACAAAGCTTGAAGCACTTGTTAGTAGTTGAAGTGGACAAAAAAAGGTACCAGTCCCTACTCCCCTATCCACGTGCTGGTCACCATTGGCTGGTCATTGGGTCGGGACTTGGGGGGTTGCCCAGAAAATCTTCTTTAGTTTCAAAGCTCGATGACAGATGATGTTGTACAGAGTTCACAGTGAGTTTTGTTTTATTTAATGTGTGGCCCTTTGACCATGAGAATGAAATGTTATTGGCCTGTTTTCATCAAAGTTGCCCATCCCTGGTATATATAAATATGTGGTCCGGCTGCAAACTTTACTATTGTTTTCCTCTGCGTTGTTCTGCAGTAGAGTACAGAACATTTATAAGAGATTCTGGTACTCCTGAAAATGTCCCAGTACTCTAAAATGAAAATCACAGAGATCCTGGTACTGCATACTGGTGAGTACGCAGTACCAGCACTTGTTATGTTGTTTCCCTCTCCCCTACACGAGGGCAGCGATGACAATGGAAATAGTACATAAGACTATTAAACGAACATCGCCGTGCTCAATGACCTCAATGTAAATAGAGAGATCACTGATGCCATCATGGCACGCAAGAAGGTCTCCTCAGGCTGAATCAAATATGACCTATTAGTAATAATTATTGATTCTGGCCCAGAGGGGTATGGTACATGGCTAACGAAGTCACATGGCCGATACATGCTTTGCTTTGTCTACTCATCCCTCCACCAGTCCATCCATCTTTGCCATCCATGTCTCTTTATATTCATCGATCACTCATCAATACATGCGTGATGAGATCAGATCAATAAAGGCAGAAAGTTGACCATGGGCAATGCTTTTCAGCTAACAGATGACAGTGTTTGGCCTTTGTTGAGTTAATGTAACAGTATGTACAGTATGACAGGAGGCCTGATGATAACGTTCACATTTACCCTGCATGTATGACTGATACCAGCTGCTAACAAACTCCTCGTTCCAACTTATAATTGTGGCTCTGAGAATGTTTTATACTTTGCATGATGATGAACTAAACGACACCATTAGTCAGAAAGAACTGAGGTTAACCTTCATCCTGTGGAGTTCATCAAAGACATTAGTTTCTATGTATCCAGGTTCTACGTTTCTACGGACATTGGTTTCAATGAAATGTATCCATAAATTATTCTGTCAAGTTCTTTTTTTTTTTTCTCTCAATTTAGGAAAATTCTTAACTGTATAACTTTTAAGAAATCTCGAAAAAATATCATTAAAAAGAACTCTGTGGGAAAAAATATAGAAATCCTCCTTAAAAGCTTTCGAAATGACAGAAAATTGTGCTAAAAAAAAAAGTTCAAGAATTATAGAAACATTTAACAAAATTGTGACTCTAGAAATGTTCCAAGGGTCTCAAAATATCTAGACAAAAAATTTCAAGAGAAACTATAATCCCCCCACAAACTACCAAAGTAATATACATGGATTCTTGATTCCAGAAAATTCCTCATTGCCATTTAAGAACCTTTCGAGGTACATTTGTCATCCTGTATTAACAGATGTTTTTTCAGTACAGATGTTGATTAGTAAATAAAAGCCAAATTTAATAAATCCATTAAATAAAGATGGTAAATTCTATGAACAAAATCAAAACAACAAAACATGACAAATAATTATACACATGTAATAGGTGTCAAGTGATGTAAATTCCACTTTAAACACATTCAGAGAGACACTTTAGAGATTTATCTGCTCATTACACTGGATTTAATATTCCATTCATTAACCTTCTCTGCTGTCAGAATACAAGATGAGAAAAGTTGATTTACATTTGAAATTTAATGAGAACATCATGACATTAAAGCCACTTGTGCACCAAAGAACTTATTAATTATGCAGAAAAAAGGGAAAATGTCTCTGCTAATCCCTCTGTGCTCACGTGAATATTCTTTCACTTGAAACATCATCTGGTGCTGCAAAGAAAGCAACATTGCCTCCAGCGAGGTCTGATTGAGATTTTAAATCCTTAATTTGTTAGACTAGCAACCCCTTCTCACAGTCAGGAACCATCAGCCCCCCTTTTTCATTTGCTCTGCCGAGGGGCGGTCAAAACGTTTTGCAGTTTGCACACATGAAACAAAGATAGAACAAAACAATCATCTTTATTTTTGAATATAGTCCCCTCGAACATCAATACACTTGGACCACTTGTCCTTCAAACTGTCAATCCTGTCAAAATAAAACCCTTCTGGCTGGCCTCCAAACGACATCTCCATGAAAGATGTCACCTCTCCATCACTGCCGAACCGAATACCACGGAGGTGAGACTTCAGGTGGCGGAACAGATAATAATCACTGGTGGCCAGGTCTGGACTATAGGTTGGGTGAGCAAGCAGCTCAAATCCACAGTCACGAATGGCAGCCTACACAACTTGAGCCTTGTGCAGCAGAGCATTGTCGTGCAGCAGCAGCACTCCCTTGGTCAACTTCCCATGTTGCTTCTTCTTGACTGCTTCACGCAACTTTGGCATCAGGTTGGCATAATACTGCCCTGTGATGTAGTTTTATGCAGCATGCAGTCAATAAGCAGCAGACCCTTGTTATCCCAGAAAATCGTCGCCATGATCTTGCCGGCTGATGATTGAGTACAGAACTTCTTCGGTGGAGAACTGGTGTTTCCACTGCTTTGACTCAAGCTTTGTCTCCGGGTCCCAGTGGTGAATCCACATCTCATCCCCAGTAAGCAACCGTGCAGCAAATTTCTGGAGACCTACAACCCTGTTCTAGGCCTCCAGAAGCTTGCGACTCAACACCATTTGTTGATGACAATCAGAAAGGTTTTTGGGCACCCAACAAGAAAAGACCTTTGTCATATGAAAGATGTTCGTGAATTATAGTCTCAATGGTGCCATGAGAAACCTTCACTTCTGCTGCAAGTTCGTCCACTTTCACCCACCTATCGGCCACGATTAACTTCTCCACCAGGGCCACATTCTCTGGTGAGATTGCGTCTGAAGGCCACCCAGACTGGGGATCATCTTCCTGTAGGTCACATCCGCGCTTGAACTGAGCCACCCATCGCTGTCCTGTGGATAGAGAGGGGCCATCTTGGCCATAAACCGCCGCCATGCAAGGATGGATTTCAGTGGCTGCTTTTCCTTCTTTCATCAAAAACTTTATCACAGCTCAATGCTCCAACTTGTCCAGATTCATGACTGACTCGACCTAAGAAATCTAAATGATAATTCTGATACAAATAGCTACTAAGCGCTAAGTTAATTTGTTACAGCTAAACAGCAACTAGATGAAAGTTTCTAACCTAGAAGTCAGATAGCTTGACCTGTAATATTTTGTAGTGAACTGCAAAACTTTTTGACTGCCCCTTGTATATAATATAAATATATTGCAAAGCTGTATGTTTATATGTAAAATTTTATTCATGAATTCTCAGGTAGCTAAAGTTTTAACGGACTTATTTTGACAAATGTAGATGTCTATTTGTATAGTACTAGACAATCTAAACAGCTTCATCTCTCGTTTTGTTCTAGTAATGTGGTCCGTTTTTCATTTTGACACAGAGGTGCAACTTTACAGAATTCATAGATGGATGTACAACAGGTAACATCATTTTATTCCTTTAAAAATTTACTGAAGCTGGCTCTATTATCAATGCAATCATTGTGTCATTGCTGGCAGAAAAGTGACTATTATTTTTTATTTTGTGTGATGTGAGTCACCTCTTTCTTTTTCTATTATGTGATGGATTAAATTAAAGATGATTAATGTTGGAGAGGAGTCCTAACATATGCTGATTATTTTCCTGATTTGTTTTTGTGATTCTGTTTGTTTTTGTATCCTTATTCTTATATATATATATATATAATCGTGCAAATACAATGAAATGAAATCAAATTGTGATGAAGGATATAGCTGTTAAATTAGCCTGATGGAATAATTTTAATCTAATTTAATCTCTGGTAAACCCATAGATGATTTCAGAGCCTCCAGAGTCTGAGTGGGGGAAATATAGGGAAATATATGAGGAAGATGGACGTGTGTAGGAAATATACATTTGTGGGTAACAGGGAGATTGTTTTTCTGTAAACCGAGCCACAAAAGGTCTATACATGGTGCTGTTTCTGATATGCCAGGTTCCCAATGCCATCAATAATAAGTAGAGTCAATCAATCAATCAATCAATCGATCAATCACATTATTTGTCCCCTAACTTCAAATGGTTATATTAACTGGTTCTGTCTATAAAACAAACTCCTCCTCTTCCTCCTCATTACCATGGTGATTTTGACCATAGAATTTACATTTTTACAATTAAAACTAATCCTTTTTATAACTTTGCTTAACCTTTAAGTAACTATTTGATTTTATTTCAAATATTATTTTGGGTTTTTGTTTTTAATATTTGCAAATCTTGGACCAAATCAGGTTTAAAAACAGAGAATAAAGCGACTATTGGACCAAACCACTATATTGAATGAATCAGTATATCAATATTTATTGTCCACTTTGACTTTACTGTTACATTTGAAGGTAAATTCAATCAGTTATAACTTCTGTTATCGTGTATTTATATGAATAATATGTGGTTTGGCAAAAACTTGGTTTCACCTTCCTCATTTGTTGTCTTCTCATTCTCATCCCTTCCTGATTCTCCTCCTCTCCCTCCTCGTGTGCAGTCTGAGCTCAGTTCATCTGCAGAGCTTTGATAACAGCTGCTTCTTGGACACACACACGCACACACACACACACACACACACACACACACACACACACACACACACACACNAAAAAAAAAAAAAAAAAAAAAAAGTTGAAAGCTACCATGTCATTAACAATGGTAAAATGAAATATATTTATTGACAGGAGAGAGTTTGTGTGTGTGTGTGTGTGTATGTGTGTTCATGTTCTTAGTTAATCAAAACTGCATGTCATTTCACCTTCAGTGGGGGCACAAGAAGCGTTTAGGTGAAGTGGGTGGTTAATTAATTGGGTTAAGTGGGTTAATTAGTGCTGAGCAACAGACATCAATATTAATTCTGGATCACGTCAGTTTATTGATATTTGGACTGATACACGCTCACTTCCTGTATATAAAATCCTCCTTTGTTAGAATTCTATGTGCTGTGTTCGTTACATGTATTATTACAGATTCAAAGAAAAGTTTGGTTTAAAATGATTTCCATATAATAGTTGTGTCTCCTGCTCTGAGAAGAAACATAATAATAAATAATAGCAAAATTCAGGAGGAATTCAGATATTAAAATAGAATTTACAGTCATTAGTTGAACTTAATTTTTTCTTACTTTGAGGCGTCATTAGCAGCTTTCCCTCATTCCACATGTAAACTGCTGTCCTCTGAGCAGGAAACCACTTTTTTGTATGTGGGGAAATGAAACCTGGATGATAATTACTTTAGATTGATTTATTCCTTTTTTTTAAAATCCAGTTGTTTTTCAGTGAATATTGGTAAAAACTAAAAACATCGAGCATCGTGTACAGAATACAAACTTTGTTTATCTTTTGTTTATTTGAGTTTCTGGAGGCATTTCAAATCTTAAAAGAAAAAAAAGGATGGAAAAACTGTAGAAGAATTCTAGCAAAAACTAGAATTTTTGGAATTGATTTACTGATTTTAGCATTTTTTTCTCCCCTGATCGTCACATGATCCAGTTTTTATTGAATCCTTCACACTCAAAGCCACTAAGATGGCATTTCCCTGTTCTGTTCACACATCTTGCTTTGATCATATTTGTTGTGTAGGCTTATCAGAAATTATACAGATTTCCACAAACCAAGTTTGTCATCCTATCTGGTAAAAATTCAAGTTTTTAGGTGGCAGATGAAAGCAAAATTCAATGAAAAGTTATTTTACTAAAACTGACTTTGAACTGTAGAGCAGTAATTCCCAAAGTGTGTGTTGCGGCCCCCTGGTGGGCTATGAAGGAACTGCAGGTGGGCCACAAGGGAGGGAGAAATTAGTAAACACAAATAAATAAAATTATAATCTTAAAATATTTTTAATTTTTTTAATGATAAGAAAACATGAATAATCAGATTTTATATTCCTTGAATATTATTATCATTTGGATGTCAGGACAGGAACACTGGAGCACATTGGTTGCCGCTCCTCCTGCTTTTTTTAAAAAATTTTTATTTTGCTTTTCCTGTGCAGTTTTTGCTGTATTCCAGTTTGGGAATGCTGATTGTTTTGTGGAATGTTTGT